>JAUYWI010081620.1:0-13125 GCA_034780595.1 Parotoplana pacifica
ACTTTTTCTCTTCTTATGCAAAATTGGCAAATTTTCTTCACTTTTATGCTTTGATATGAAATATACGAACATTTTATGTTGCTCAGGCTGTGATTATGCCTAGCTGATGCGGCCCAACAATGCCGAAACAGCTGTCCTGGGCTATCATTTGCGAGTAATATAAATAAGTAGTATATTTTTAACAATTAAAGCCATACTTCATCTATTAAGTGTCTCAATCTAAAATTAAAACTTTCAACACATTCTACCTATCGTCTTGGGGACAGTAAATTCTGGGACACACTATGCATTGTAATTTAACAAATATTTCCGAAAATATCGAGCAAAATCAAATACACCTTTTATCTTTGCATTAAATATTACAGCGAGTTTCCGGTTAATGCTTGCAGGTAGTACTCCTGGTGTAATTTGTTTATCTAAATTATGTTTCTACAATATAATTATAATTTCAAAATACTGGAGGGTGATAAGCAAAAATAGACTTTAAATTTGAAATCAGCACCATTAAATAGTAGGCACTATTCAAACATTGGCTTTTGTACATAATGTTTAGTGTTGTACAGTTTATTAGTAATAATCTGAAATTTTCTGAAATACAAAATCGCAAGATTTTTAGATACTTACAAGTTGCATAAGTTGACCATATATTGTAAATCAGTGTTGGAATACTGAATGTACCGCTTTTGAAAGGTCCTCAATATATGTAAATGGTCTTCTAGAAATAAGAGACAAAATCTTTAGAAATAACCAGAGGTCTGATGGGGCAAAGTGAGGGGAGGTTAGTTAGATGAGCTCAGAATTAGCCGTGTCGTTCTTCCAGAAAACGAGACACTTTTTAGAAATTACCAGAAGTCAGAAGTAAATAATTATGTAATTAATGCATATAAATTTCTTATGACTTTTCTTATTAAGACAGTACATGTAACAAAGAGTGTTCACATATTAGATTTTTCAGTGACTATATTATTTGTTATTCTATGAGTACCTATCATTTCCAGGGTTATTTTAATGAATGTGTTTTATGGTTAAGAATAGTTTTAAATGGAGAAATAATACTGGCAACCACATTTATGTTTTTAACTAATTTTTAGAACGGTATCTCTTTGAATTTCGTTTTTTAGACTCCGTTGGTTAATTTTGTTCCTTGGCGCACATTCTTTCCCACTGGAGTTACCTATTGGTTTTCAGTAGTCGTCAGAATTGTGCAGTGGCTACATATGATTTGTTGTAGTCGTCAGAATTGTGCAGTGGCTACATATGATTTGTTGTAGTTGTCAGAATTGTGCAGTGGCTATATATGATTTGCTGTAATCGTCACATTGAATTCAAAAGTGGGAAGCATTTGTTACCAACTGATTTAAAATGTCAATTTTCAGAGTAGACATTTAAACAAGAAAATTTAATTGCATTTTCAAAATTGCAATTTGTAAATTAAGATTTTCCTTTAGTTAAGAAATTTATTCAAATACTTTGCAGAGATTTATAGCTGAAATGGCTCGATTAATATTGAATGAGGAGCATGCAAAATTGTGATGTTTCGTATTTTATTCGAAATCTGCATGATACATCTATGGTATAATAGAGAAATTCTGTTTTCTCTATACCTAAAATTAGACATCCTGCGCGGTTAATAAAGACTTTTCAGACATTTTGTCCTTAGAAAATGTTTGGCGGTAAAGGAATTTTTGGCGTTACATTGAATATTTATTATGGAAATTTATTTGTTCCTTTTAAGAAAATATAGCGATAAGCGAAAATGGCGTTATATCGAGGGTAAACTGTACTTTTTAAACTTGATTTTTATGGCATAAGTGGACCCTGAAATATCAGACAATGATGATCATAATCCAAAAATGATACTCGATTATAATTCGTCTAAGAACGCTATGGATATTGTGGACCAGATGGTCGAAACATACTCCTGTTCTTGCCAGACAAGGCGCTATCCACTAAAACTTTTCTTCATCTATTTGATATCGCATCTCTAAATTCGTATGTCATCTGGTCTGAAACCCATCTTGATTGGGAGAATGCAAAAAACAAAACACAAACATCATTTATGTTTGATTGAACTTTCTACAGCTTTCATGAAACAGTCCATGCCCCAACAACTTGAAAATCCAAGTTTGCACAACATCATGATCTGTCTAGCAATGGAAGCAGTTGCTGTCAGGAGAGAATGCAACCAGCTGAAGCAACCATAGGACGCTGTACCCTTTGCCAAGTTCACAACCAGGTCAAAATTCGCTGTGTGGACTGCTACAGTTCCGTGTGTCAGCAACATTCTGTTCTAAATGCTATTTATTCCAATTGTAGGCACTATAGACATTCAAAGTAGCATTTTAACATTTGTAGCTCTATTTCTGCAATTGATGTGATTATTTTCAGTCCGCAGGAAAAGGGTTAAGTAAACTTTTAAAATGTGAAACAATTATTTATAATGAACTTTAAACTCTGCGTAAAAAATATTTAGAGCAAAATCGAGGCTCAAGTAGCAAAGATTCATTATGACTAAGTTAAGCATCTGTCTCCATGTATATTTGTTACTATTTGACTGACCACCTTATCATGCTTCAGCTTGGGTGTAGAACAAGACGATTACATAGTTTTGATTTGATCTTGAAGGGATGTTGTTTTTATGTTGAAGCCATATTTATATTTTTACACATCTTTTGGTTAGATTACATTCATTTCTATGATGTTAATACTGTCGAAGGCTTAACTGATATTATTTCTTATTTTGATGTTTTCTGCAGTTAAGATTTATTCTACATAAGACTAGCTAGAAAAAAACGAAATGCGTATGTTACTCACACACTACAAAATGAAATCTCGAAAATAATGTCCAATATGATTCTCAGAGAGTGAAGGATGACATCTGGTATGCTATTATGGCAGACTAATGCGTTGCCAGCAGCAATAAGAAACATCGGTAATTTGCTTCAGATCTGTCAGTGACAAGCTTGAGGTATCCGAAAATTTTATTGAATTCTATGAAATTGAGAATATCAAAGCAGAGCTTTTTAAGATGCATTATTGACCTTCAGAATTGTCGAAGTTTTGACTGAAAACGAGCGTCACCAAGCGTTAAATGATAAAGCAAAATGGCTTGCTCCATTCTCTCATAGTTATGGTCACTCTCTAAGCTTTGCTGTGAAAGATGTTTTCAAGAAAACTGAAAACACCACTTTATCTGATTGCCTCGATTTCTCAAAACTTTTCTGATAATAATGATGAAGAGTACAACATTAATAAAATACAAACATTTGAATATACTGGTAGATTGGTGATGTATGCTCCAAGAAGTGTAATACCCATAACAGCTACGACCAAAGAAAGTAGTGATCAGATTGTTGAAAGCTTATCTAAAAGTCCACAAAAATCTACTGTCGTTTGTCACAAGAGAATGGTATCATGTAAGCGTCCTTAATTGCTTAAAAAAGACATTTCAAACCTTATATTTCTCGCTTGTTTCATTCACTACCTGGTGTTACTGTATGGGCAACCGTTTCCTCATCTGGTGATTCATACCTGGATATGTTCCAAACTAAATGTTGACCACAAGTGCCGCATCATCAACAGTGTTACTTCCAACAAGATCGGGGCACCACCCAACTACATACAACCGAAATGTACGACACTGGTAGGATCATCAATATTCGTGACCGCTGGATGGTAACCCGATCTTGCTCCACCTGACTTTTTCCTTTGGGTTTAATGAAAGATGTGGTCTATTCGAGAAAACCTCGAACTCTTCATAATCTAAGAGTGACAATTCAAAAACAATTAATATCGAAGCATGTTAAACAGTTTGGCGAAGTGTTCAAGAGCGACTCAGAAAATGCATACTACCTTGAGGGTGGACATTTGGAAATTATGATTAGTTATTGTTTTTATAATCTAATCTGTTCAACTTAAGATTAATTGTTGATTTTTATAAATAAGCTATTAAAACCTACTTTATTGAATTTATATTTAGGTAATATCTAACGTTTTAAATATAAAAAACGCCAATGTTTAGAACTGAATTGTTACGTTATTACTATTACCGTTGTAAAAATGTGTTACATAGATTATTTTCTCTAATATTGTGTATAAGTTGGCGCTCATATAAATTTTAGAAAGCAAACAGGATTTTTATAACTCTTTCTTTCGATCAACCTATATTTGTGAGCCAAAATATTAAGTTATGTTTTTCTTCCCAGGACAATTACTTGTTTTTTAATTGTTTATGAAAAAATAATTGCCATGCGAATAAAATTACAATTTTAAATTTTGGTTCACAAATATAAGGGGACCAGGAAGAAAATACGTATTAAATAAACTTTTTTTACTATTTGTTCCGGGTTAACTTAAAAAAAGCATTTATAGGTGTCTTTTATTTTATTATTTAATCTTTTATAACTACATAATGACCTGTACCTAATAACATGTCAAAAAACTAGTATGTACCAGTATCTACGTATTCTTTCAAGCATCCTCCTACGATATCCAACTCGAAAAATTCATAGAGCGGCGGAGGTTCCAATATCACTGGTTTATCTGTGTAATTTGTGTGGGATTAGTGGTGAGAGGCAGCGCAGACCCATATATATATACAGTGGTCAATTATTTTGATACAAGTTGGAAGTAAAAGTACCACAAGTTAGGTAGGTGTTTTATCTAACAATAACACGCAGATAGACAATATTTATCTACTTACACAATTGTGAAAAAACTTATAAATTCCTTCGGTTTATAATAAGTTAATTAAAGTTAGGTTATTCTGAGATTATGGTTCGCAGTATTACTGTTATTTTAACAACGTCTATAGTGAATGTTTCTTTTGTAATTTAATAAGCTCAGCATCTTCAAAAGCTATCATTTTTTTACCAGACACCAATTTTAAAACTATCACCTATTTTGCTATCGTTGTTTGTTTTCAAAAGTCACATCTTGGTGCAGTAATATAATACGTCCAGATAGTAAGTGGTCAGCGATAAAACTTTCAATTATTTCACTTATTAGGGCCTGGTCATGTGAGTTCTGATAGCGTTAGGAACCATCTGAAGTAGGTAGCATTCATTTAGGTGCTGTCTATTACCACCCTTGGGCTACCAAGGCATTCCAGTTTGATATGAATAAACAATCCCATATTTATTCCTATGGGTCGTAACTCCACTTTGTGTAGAATGAAAAATTCTTGTATGAATTTTTTTCTCATTATAAATAATCAATAACTTTAAATATAGTAAACACCTCAAAAACTCTTGTTCTTCTGTTTCTGTTTTTTTAAACTAAATGTGGATTATTTTCTAGTTCAACTTGATGGCTAAAATAATAATTTGACTTGACTTGTTTTACTGCCAATAATTTGGTGTAAATAAATAATTGTTATTTTCTTATACTTATGATGCAGAATTTGTTTTATATAAGTTTTATTCAAATTGGTTGAATTTTAATTTTAATGAATGTTTCACAAATTGAGTGTTTGCTTAGTTGAAAAACAATCTTTCTTTCCACGTGGACTTAATTAACAAGAAACATAAAATGGTTTGTATTTTTGATATTATTGAACCATTATTCCTTGATATAATTTACAGGCTGTTATTTAGGCAACAAACAAATCCCGATATAACTGTCACATTGCTTCTTATTCACTTGATTTCATTTATTTGCAATGTTTGTCAAGAGTATTCTGATCTTGGGAATTGTCACGTTTGTTCTCACCGGTGACCAAGCCCATTGCGAATACATCAACTGCCATGGAGACAATCTGCCAGGTTGTAGAGCTCTACTGCAACGTGAGAATTCAAAATATCAAGGAACGCGTTGCATAACGGTGTGTTTTAATAAGCTCCGAGCAGCAAATATTGCGGGCAATGCTCCAGCTATGCATGAGGTAAGTATTTTACTGGAATTAGAGAAAGAAAACAAAATCAAAAATTAGGATAACATATTTTTGAATGATATGTGTCATCAAAATAAACGATTTAGGCACTAAAGTTTAATTAAAAAATGAAAACCTACAAAAAAGTTTATTGAATTCTACAGAACAATTTCCTGAGCTTTCAGAAACCATTATCAGACCCGTGATGATGGCTATTAGTTGAAGCCAATAGCTCAGGAAACTATAGAATTCAATAATTATTTGTGGGTTTTCTTTTTAATTTGATATTACTTAATTTTTTGTTAAATATTAAAAAAATAGTGACGTTTTTAACAGATTGTGAAATATATTTTAAATTCGTAAAAAGCTTTCCTTTGAAATTGATTCTTTAAACAAATCACTAACATAATTCCAAAATAAAATTAAACACCCCATCTTGCTCAAATTTATATGTATGTATGTTTGTGTACTTGAATGTTTAAAACAAATCTTGTTCGAGTCTATTTTGTTAAGTAGGATGGAAGAATACTAGTTTTATTCTAGTTGAAAATTCCTTCATATATAGCATTCTTTATATATTATACTCCAGCAAACATACAAAATTAAAAAATAATAAATAAAATCTGTCAAGCCTTCGACATTATTAACATCATAGAAATGATGTTAATCCAACAAAAGATTTATAAAAATATAAATATGGCTGCAATGTTGTGTTTTAGCTCTTTCTTAACTGTCTTCTGGGGCGATTTTCCAGAGTAGAAGATGTCAACTGCACTTCAAGCCCGTCCAACCGCAGAATGTGTACATGTACTTGGATTGGTGAAATGGCAAGGAGGGATGTCCGCGGAACATGCTATTCCAGTTGCAATCAACAGGTTAGAAACGCCATTAATGCTGGTACAGTAACGGGAAAATCGAGTCAATTGGCACTATTTGTGCGTTGTTGTATTCAGCATGGAAACACTTTGTAATCTGATGTCAACACATGCATATGACTGTAACTCAGCTTCCTCCCTATTAGCTTTGTTATGATCGTCTCACTGTGTACATTGGTTGGTTTCTTAAAACTATCGAGTAATCCAAAAATGAGATGTAAATCATTTTGTCAAAAACAACTAAATGATTCTTCTGGTCCAAAAAATGGCAAATTAGCAATTCAAAATAGTCGCTGTTATGATGAAACCGGCTAAGGTAAAATTTCTCAATTCTACAGAAGAGCAAAACTGATTATTTTTTTAAAATGTCAAAATTTCCATTGTAAAATAAACAATTTTTATGATATCAATGATTTAAATTCCAAAAGAATCAAATTATTTATAAATCTGGATGATTTTTAAATTAGCTGCTTTAGTTGTTAGGTTATTATCTTGATTAAAACGGCTAACTATGTATATTTAAATATATTTGTTTTTTTTTTACTATATTTCTTTATTTTGGCTTATATTATTATTCTAGGTATCCTTAGTTAATATCTAATTTTGAATTATTGTGTAATATAAACAAGTTCCTTATTTGTACGGATATTTTTATTACGCTATTATAGAATACCATAATTAATTGAAAACCTTAAGAAAAATTACCTAATCTACTTATAATAAAATATTATATGTATAATATTCGTATTTGACAGGAACAGAAACAATACTAAATAATAACCAAAAATCTTTTTGGCAAATCAAAATCATTTACACAATTACTAACATAAAAAATAATTTTAAATGCATTTTAACCTGAAAAACAAAAATGATTATGGAAACAAATTTTTTTTAGGAATATACCTACATAATATATAAATAAATTTTTAAAGTTCAAACAAGAATTTTTAAATGGTAATCAAATAATGCACGCACATTACCATGTAAAATCAAACCTAAATAAAGAAACAAATATTTTTTTGGAATACGAAAATAGATTATGAATGTTAAAGTTCAAAAAGATCAACTTTTATAATCCCGGGAATCGTAGAATTCGTGATATTCACATGGAATGAACAATTTCATTAATTCTAGATTTGATATTTTTTAGATCAATTTTGGTCTTTCTTCATAAAGTTTTGGAACATTTTCAGATATTACTATCCTTGAATTACAGGCTTTCTTGATTTCAGATACATATTCTCATTCTGAAAATGATAGTTTGTACAAGTTCTTTTTATCTGGAGTATTACGTTAAACAATCTAACTTCAGATTATTAAATTTCTGACTATGGATCTGTTGACTTAGAGGTCTTTTGTTGAATTCAGAGCGCAACGGTGAATATATCCAAGGATCTAAAATTGCGGTTCTAGGTATAATTTCTTCGTTAATTGCCGACAAAAACTTAGGGATAATTTTAGAATTTTCTTTTGTTTTAAAAACATTTTGTCTTGGTCTACTCTAGTATAATGAGGATTCTTTGGATTGTCATGGATTTTTATGGGCTTTTCATCATTGAAAATGTTCTGAACAAACCACTTAGTGCATAAGAACATTTTGCTTTCACACAGAAACCTTTTCGTGATTTTACATTAAAAAATATTGAAAAGTATAATTTCTCTTAGATGATTCTTGACTATTGTTTCTTTCCACGATAAATTCCACATAACATCAAAATTCGATTCCCTTTCAATTTCGTGGATTTGCCTTTTTTACGAGCAACACATTCTATCCCATTTGATTCGAATGCTTAACCATGTTTTCTTAAAAAATTTCTTTTATTTTCTATACACTTGTCTTTACAAATAGATTTCTTCTTTCTATTTTTAGTTTGACCTATCAATATTTTTTCGACTGATTAATTAATTAGGTGATCCAGAATGTGCGATTGTGCAAGTTCAGTAATTCAGAAGATTTTGTAAATTCAGTAATATCAGAAGATTTTGAAACCAACCTTGAAGACTGCCTCTGCCTTTCTTTCCTTCTAATATGTCTGTCAATGCCATCTTTTTTCATGATGTATTCGAAAATCTTGGCCTGCCTCTTGGGGATATTTCTGACCAGTTCTCTCTTAGCGCCAATTTTGATAAGTACCTTCTCATTTGCCATGTGAGCCGTGTAGGGAATTCTGAGCATTCTGCGGAAAAACCACATCTCAGCTGCATTGATTCTGTTAATGTCTGCCTTCGTCAGGGTCCAGGTTTCGCTGGCGTAGGTAAGGAATGAGAAAACAAAACACTTAAGAAGTCGAACCCTAAGATCGATGTTAATCTTGTGGCTGCACAGGATGGTATCCATTTTCTGAAAAACTGTTTTTGCGGCGCCTATTCCTCAGAGGTTTTCATTTTCTATGGCCATCTTCATTGATGATGCTGCCTAGGTAGTTGAAAGATCATATCTGTTTAATGGGTTGTCCTTCAGAAGATAAAACAAGATCTTCTGTGTTGGATTTACTGATTGCCATAGACATTGTTTAATTGGCATTTATAGACAGGCCAAATGCTTTGCTGGTCTCGACAACTTTATCTAGCAAGGCTTGGAGTTCGTTGTTTGTTTTTGCTATAAGGACAGTACCATCCGCGTATCTGATGTTGTTTATAAGTTGTCCATTAATCTTGATACCAGACATTCCATCTAATTTTCTCAGAATCATATCGGTGTACAGCCTTGGCGAGCACCGCGCTTGATTTCTGTTTATTCATGTACTTCACCCTGAATGCGAATTCCAGTAGTTTGTTTCCAATAAAGGTTGTGCAAGAATCTAAGGTCTTACTGTCAATTTCAAGAAGTTGTTTACGTCTAACTTTATCAGAAGCATTTGTATAGTCTATGAAAGTAAGATAGAGGCATTCCTCTTTCTCGATTGTTTTCTCTCCCGGCGTTCTATATTAGATGCATTTCCTTAACAAAAGCAATTTGAGTTTCACTAATTTCTGTGATACTAACATTGTGAACTATAATCATGATGACACGAAGAATAATCTTTATGATGTGATTCATAAGGTTGCTTTTGACTGTACCAGGCATTTTCGGCAGAGCGATACAGATAGACCAACATGGTTCATTCGGTATGTTATCAGTGTTGTGGGTCTCAATGACAATTTTTATTATCTTTTCAATGCCGAAGGTTTCAAAATTGTTGATCATCTGGGCCAGCAGCTTTCCAAGTTTTAGTTTTTTTCAAAGCGTGTATTATCTCAGATTTTAGAATAGGTGGTCCGTCTATATTCTTCGGGAATTGTTGGTCTTGGGTTTCTGTCGTCGTTGAAAAACTCAGTTATATATTAGTTCCATCTATTAGCTATTTCTTCGGTGTCCATGATAATCTTGCCATCTTTGGTTGTGATGCATCCATGGGCAAGCATCCTTTGGTGTTGTTAATTCTTTTATCTTCATGAACATTGAAGATAGTTTTTATTGCTACAATTGTTCAACTTCTTTGCATTTCATCTCAAGCCAAGCTTCCTTAGTTTGTCTACACTTCACTTTGATTTGATTTTAATTATACATATTGTAAGCTCTTTCAATTTGGCATCTCAGAAGTCTTCTATTTTCCATGTTTTTGATAATATCTTCTATGATCCATTTTTGTTTGGTCTTTTGTTTAGGCTGTTTCAGGATAATGTCAGATGCCTCTTTGATATAGATTTTAAGAGCTGTCCACAGGTTATGTCTTTTATTCCTTCATTCCTGAGTGCTTCAAATCGGTTCTTGGTTTTGATTTTGAAAGACTGTTTGATTGAGGTTTTCGTCTTTGAAACTGTCCATGTTTAGAAGGCTTTTTAGTTTGATCTACATTTCGCAAACGACGGAGTTATGATTGCTGCCGATGTCAGCACCAGGGTAACATTTGCCATCCTTGATTTCGTTTTTGAAGTGTTTATTTATGGTAATAGAGTCTATACAATTTCGGATTCTGCCACCTGGGCTCTTCCAGGTCTATAAACGACGGGGTGATTCTTTAAAAAAGTATACGTAAAAATTTGGTTTTGTCCTTTACACCAATTGACCCATAATTCTCCTCTATTGTTCCCGTCTCCAAGTCCGTAAAGTAATCATGTTTTCCCTTCTTTTTGGTTGCCTACTTTGGCGTTAAGGTCACCCATGATGATGAGAACTTCTTGTGATTTGTGCAGCTCCTTAGCTTTTTAAAGGTTTTATAGAAGAGGTCTATTTCTTCGTCACTACTATCGGTAGTGGAAGCATAGACTTGAATGATTGTGGTGTTAAAGTATCCGATAAAACATTTGCTAGTTAGCCTATCACAAATAATACGGACTACTTTTTCGTGTTTCGCTCCGCCAGCATACACAAGTGTAATCATCGCTGCCAGTCCAGTGAGTCTCACTGATACCCATGATGTTCACTTTGAGGAGTTTTATTTCTTTTTTTAGGTTTTCAAGGTTGTCTGGTTGGTGTAGCGTTCTAATGTTCCAAGTACCTACATATATTTAGTGCTCTTTTTTGGCAGTAGTTTGTTGACGGTCTGGATCCACTTGCCTAGCATGGGGTTCCCTACCGGACACGACATCACTTTCATCTGGGAAGTTGATCTCGTTGGCCCCGTTTCCATATTTGTTTGACTAGGCATTTTCATGATTATTCTTGGTAGGATACAAACAGTGGTGTACCATTGCCTACTGTCGGGTATTTTAATGAGACACCATCTCATGGAGTACAGAAGCCAAAACAGGTTTGCCTGCCTGCCTCCTATTGTCCTGAGACCACCGTTGGCTGAACGGTTCGGCTCTTCCGCCAGTGCCTAATGTAGAGCAGGCTTTTGAAGGCGGCCTAAAGACGCCTAGTCACAGTACCGTTTTAAGGCTATTGTAGCATTTTATAGAGACAGCATACATTATTTAAATCAACAGGTTCATAATCTAAATCGTTTAATTCAGCTAATAATGAAAAATTATTTAGTGATCTAAGTCTATTTTGAAGTTCAGTTAGCAAATTGGAAATAACATTATCCTCATAATTAATTATAGCGTCATTATTTTGTTTATTAATGAATTATCTGTTGAATCTTGAACGCATCTTTTTGACTGTAACATGCATGAACTATGAAATAACACAGAGAAAATGAAACAAATTAGGCGCTAGAATTAATAGTAATGAATTTCCTATACACACTTATTTGGATTTCCTAAAATTAGGAACTAACTATGTGTTAAATAACATGTCTATAATAATTCGAAACTATTAAAGAAGTCATTGCTTGAAATAGTTAATGGTTTATAGTAAATATAAATGCAAACAAATTAGAATGGCAACAGATACGTTTATAAGCTTATCTATACACATTATAGAAGAGAACCTAGTATTTACAAAAACCCGGACAAATAATAATGATCGCCCCCTTATACAAAGTAATTAATGGGATGGTATATGGATACAAGATTAGTATAGCTTAACACTTTGTTTTATAGATGGTGGAAGCATTACATTTATACCAACTATATGCATTCCTTATTAGCAGTTATGGCTACTGTTGATTGTAGAGCCAATATAACTAACTAATAATACAAAAAGTGACATACACACAAGAGATTGAACATTCACAACTTGACAATTACTACCAAATCTCTCATTGTTAGTTGAAAGATAAACTATCAAATCAGAATTTGTTTGATGGTATAATTAAATTAATTGTTCAAAAAGTATTGGAACTTATTGAGGTACCACTGGGTAACAAATATATTTTCTCTCAAACCCACGCTACGTCCACTTAACCTTATAAAAGTGTAAGCTGACTCTAGTCACCCATGCCCAAGCGTCAGTTATTGCTGAAGCTCTAGGTGGTCCTAAATATAAATTTGATGACAATTAAAAAATAGGTTTTGGGACAAAGCCTCTGGATTTAAAACATCAATTTTGCAACTCGTAGAGGCTATTTTTATGATTTTTGTTGTTGATAGCATACATCTCAAACCTAATTAACAAGAAGCAAAAATATTTTTAAGCACATTAAGTATGATAGAAGATCATCACTTTGTGCTGCAAAAATCAATTGATGCTCTATTATGAATAAGAATAAATGGCCCTGAAATAAAGAATTTCAATGCATATCAATATGAGAAGTCTGGACACTGGTAAACTGATTCTGATTCTGGTGGTAAATGTGACTCCAGTTCCAACAGAAGAGCATTGTCAGCAGTTGAAAGCAGATTTCTGATGATTACATTGAAAAGGAAGAGGATGTTTGTACTGTCAACAATTTAGTTTTGTATATAAAACCACGACGACGACGAAATTGAAGCGGTTTATGACGAAATTGAAGAACTTATTCAAGAAACAAAGGGAAACGATAATCTTGTACTTATGGGAGATTGGAATGCAAT
>JAUYWI010081631.1:0-13124 GCA_034780595.1 Parotoplana pacifica
ACATCTTTTGGTTGGATTACATTCATTTCTATGATGTTAGTACTGTCGAAGGCTTGACTGATATTATTTATTATTTTAATATTTGCTGCAGTAAAGATTTATTCTACATATAATGTATATCATCATAATATTTACAAGAAATAATCCTAATTAAAAACTGTTACTTATAGTGTATTTAAATAAGCCAAAAACTATAATTTTAACTTTTTTCTTCTTTGCACAAAGGAAAAATGATTTCTATGCATTTGAAAAAGTTTAGTGAGTCAATTCTACATCCAATAAAACAATAACTATCAAATTACTTTCATACCTAAATCATAAGGCCCAATGTTCTTCAATTAAATAAGTTCTCCATGACCATATCAGGGACCCATGTCCCTGGACCATTGAGTTTACCTACTATATGGTTTTAGTCCATAATTTGACCATAGACTACACATTCACATATTTACTTTATGTTTACAATAACAAATTCTGGACAAATTCTGGTTTAGAAATTGATTTTTCTGAAATTCAAGTTTGGTGACCAAAACCGCTAAAATTAATCTAGAAACTAATACTAAACTATTAAAATCGTTTAGAACCATTTAACTGTTTTTTAAATAAAAAACAAATACTTGGTTTATATTGGTTCATATTAAGTAGTCGTTGCGTTTACTTCACTTCTTTGTACTTAGCCTTTGATAAAGGTACACTTGTATCGAACATTTAGGCAACAAATATTTCTCGTGTTGTGGAGCTTTTTATCAATATTTTAAAAAAACAAATAATATGGTTTAATTTGCCAAATAAAAATAATTGGATTTTATGGAGTGCATAACCATAATTTATTTCATTAAATTTTATTGGAAACAGGCAAGATGAGATGATATCATACTTTTAGCACAATTGATAAGTAAAATATTTATGGGAATGATTTAGTACGAATAAACTAAGAGTCAAACAAAAACAATGTATAACGTTTCTTACCAGATAATTTGCAAATTAAAATTCTGTAAAACACGTCAAATCCTAAATAGAATAACAAATACACAATTAGAATGTGCGTTAAATGATACATATACCTATATGTAACCATGTTGAGTGTATTAGTACTATTCTTCTATTAGGACCAATCAATAGAGTCATGGTTAATTCTAAATACAGAAAATGCTACTACTTGTATTATGGATGTCGATACAAAAGCTGCTTCAGATGTGGTAAGTGAACTGTAACTAGCTCAATAGGTGATAGACAATACAATTCAATGCTAGTATGTATTCTTGCAATGACAACTTTATGAGTCAAGCATATTAAATAAGAACTTAACATATATTATCTTTAATTTAAAGGAATTCGAACAAGGTGTCTAGATTAAAGATATTATTTTTTGAATATATAATATTGTTGTTTCGGTCAAAAAACATTTTTCCAAATATCTTTTATTAATATTTAAAGTTTGGACTTTTTAGCTATCACAAAAATTCTAATTTTTATACTTATTTTCATAAAATTTGTGTTCTCCATTACCAGAATAAGTACGTGTCTAAAGTTTTTATTATTATAGCTGAGAGACAATTTTGTTATTAGGTATGGTAAAAATAAAGAAAACTTGGTGGAAGTTGAAAAATGTAGAAAACAAAGAAAAATTCGTTGAAATGGTGGGACAGGAAAAGTCAGGTAGGTGTTGAGTAGCGTTATAAAAGAGGTAGCAAAAGATGTGTTTGGTATTACATCAGGGAAGAAAGGACGTACAAATTGCTATCAAAGAGAAATGTGAGATGAAAAAATAAAGACTTGAACTGGAGTGAGGAGACGAGTAAAGCATTCAAGAAAGCAAACAAGGCAGCTATAAAAGAGAAAAGTGACAGGAAAAAAGGGACATTAACTCGAGTGAAGAAACGAGCAATGCATTCAAGAAAGCAAACAAGGCAGTGGCCAAAACAAAAGCAGATACATATGAGGTAACAGCCTAGAAGAGAAAGATGGACATCAGAAAGCTATTAGACTTGAAAAACAGAGGAATAAGAAATCACAAGATATACCAAGCAAAAATGGTGAAAGATAAAAATGGGCAGGTACTGACAGATGCAAAAATCAGAGACAGGTGGAAGCTTATGAATGTGGAAAACCCAAAAAGAGCGCGGAGAATAGAAGAAGCTGAAACGAAATAGAAGAAAAAGCACTTGGTAAAACAGGGATAGAGAGATTAACTGCAGTTTAGAAAGGTCATGGAGAGAGAAAAAATGTCAGAATATTGGAGATCCAAATCTTCAAAAACAAGGATGACATACAGGAATGTAGAAACTACCATGACATCAAACTAACATCACACACCCTGAAATTGTGGATAAAAGACTGAGAGAGAAAGTGACAGTAACATACCAGCAGTTTGGTTTTATGGGTGGGCTGAGTATAATAGATTATATTTTTTCGTTGTGACAGGTGATAGAGAAGTACAGGGAAGGACAAAAGACATGCACTTCTTCTTTATTGATTTGGAGAAGGCAAATGTACGGGTACCAAGACAAGAACTTGGAACTGTTTAAAGCTGAAAGGAGTAGAGAAGTACATTAGACTCATCCAAGACATGTACAAAGGATGTACAACAAAGGTGAGGTGTACTGTCGGTGAATCAGAGGACTTTGAGGTGACCGTAGGACTTCATCAAGGATCTGCCCTGAGTCCATTTCTTTTTGCCTTGATAAAATTGTCTGACAAGTATAGTCCAGAGAAGCACCGTGCAATATTCTGTTCGTGGATAGAGGCTAGGATCAGAGTCAGGGCAAAGGTAGAACAGACTACACTGTAAAAAAAATCCGTAAAAAACGAACACTAGGCTGGCATTTTGTTTTCCGGACAACTGTCCGTGAAACAAAATGCCAGCCTACTGTCCGTTTTTTACGGATTTTTTTTACAGTGTAGAAATGTGGAGAGCAGCAATGGAGGACCAGGTTACCCACACTTTTACCATGTTTCCCCTTTAAGGTCACAAGCATTTACATAATGCACTTCATTGAGTATTTTAATTTTTTTAAATAAATATGTATATTATTTTCTACATAAACAAATTAAAAAAACATTTTTATAAACAATAATTACATACATATTATACTAGTGCTTTAGTAATTGCTGTTGACCTCCTAGCCATCCGTTCCACCCACTTTATTTTTAAAACAAATTATACAACACAATTACATATAAACTATACAATGGTTTAACATAAATAATAATAAAAGAATTATATAATATGCATACATATAAGATTCTAAACAGTTAGTCAAACATAATTTAGTCCAACTTGTTAAGAGATTCATTCAAATTTGAACATTTTTAACAATTTGAGATTTTTTCTTCACTTTGTTGCTTAGTGCATTTGATTTTGAGAGCAGATTGAAGTCTTCCTTTTTCTCTGATTATTTGCCAATTCATTTTCTTCTATTGTCATACATAATTGTCATACAAAAAGGAATAACAATTAGAGCAAGTGTATGTTGTTTCATAAAAACCATTAAAATAAATATTGTTACTTCTAATGATTTCAAGGTAAGCTTTGTGAACATCTTGATGATCAATGATATCAAAGAAATTTCAACAGCAGAGCTGATAAATCTGGGCATAATAAGTATTTAATATATGTTAATTCCAGGTAAAAATCATGATAAAATTTACAAACATGCAATCAGGTAACTTTTTCTACTGTAATTTCAACAGCCTTAAGCTGGAAAATCTTTATTTTTGTGTGTTTGTACATTTATTATGGCCCTTGTGGTTGGTGAACTGTACCAATTGATGGACTAAAGAATACAAGTTAAGCATTTAAAGGTATATTACTGCTGAAAATGATCCCATGCCCAATTTGGTTGGCATAATACAGATATGAGCAACCCTCTGCCATCCTGGAGACCTAAATATTATGATGGAGTTCCTATCAAGTTGAAGTTTTTCATATAGAATAATACCTATATCTAAAAAGTAAATATACAGGTAACTACATACCAAACAATTATGAAAAGTTAATATCACCAGTTGATCATACCAATTGATAATTTAAACTATTTTAAAATTTTAAATATTCTACATATTACAGATCATCAACTGTGTTATTTTACAACAGTTATTTGTACATCATAATAAGTCTGTCCAAATGTTAAGCATTTTCTTGAAATAATAAATTCAATAGATAAAACTATATTCTGTATAGACAAAATGGATAAAATCTAGAATTTCATTGGTTGGCTGATGTCAAGGTCCAATCAATAATAAATTCAGTATATCTATCTTATATGCTTAGTGCTCTATCTAGCTTCTCAATACAATAGTATAACTGAAATCTGTGAAATAAATTCAAGGTATGACATGAAGCAAATAAAAATTGAAAGATTAAGATATTCAAGCACTTTCTTCTCAATGTGAAAATAGCTTCAAAAATTAAAGGATTTTCCTAAATTAGTTTTTAAGTTGATATAAATCATGACTCAATATATCTGGTAAACTTAAATTAGAATGAATACAATTGTCTCTATGGGCAACAGCAGATGAATAATTTTTGTACAGAAAAGTATATTATATTCATTCATTAGCCAAGGGTTCTAATATTAAAAATTGTCTAAACAAATCTGATTTTAGCACACACAAGAACATTGAAACAAAATGGGTAGAGCTGAAATCTAGTAAATAGCTTTAGGTTTTTATGTATAGTTTCAGTGTTATTAGGCTTCAAGTTTGAAATACGTAACGAAAATGATGTATATGGTTTTCATTTAAAATAACTACAATGTGTATTAACAATTTTTAAACGATGAAATATATATGCTATTTGAGCTATACAGTTCAAATTTCAGGCAATTCCTATGTCTTGCAAGAATATGACAGCTCTTGGAAAGTTCTCTTTAAACAAACAATATATTTACTAACGAAACTGTGATGTAAATATAAACATTCAGTGATGTATTTAAACACGTTCGTTTTTTAAAAAAATGTTTAGTAAAAGTAAACAGTTGATGTCCGATAAATAGTTTAAATTTGCAAATGCTAACGTTTGATCATTTTTATTGAGTTAATTGTATTATTAAACTATTAAGTTTCCAATATTATAACCATGAATATAAATAAATTGATACATGAAATGTGTCGAATTTCGTGAAAATTACATTTCTAGTACTAGGTTAAATCATATGGTACAGAGAAAAGTATGCCCTTGCCAAAGGTAGAAAATGATTTCTTTCAATGCTAGCCTTTGAAATAGCATTTGTTCAAACCTAAGAAATAGGGACTCAACAACTTGGTCAAATGTGGAGAGCCTCATGTCGCTTTTGTTCAGGTGTATATATACACTGAACAAAAGCGACACGAGGCTCTCCACATTTGAAGTTTCATATGCTTCTATTATCTTTGATATAGCTGTTCAAAGTACTCCTTGGAAGATTGATTTCATCGCCGATAGCCTTTTTAATAATCCAATGAACATTTTTTGACGTTCACTTTTTGTTCTAACGAAACTAGCAGAATACGCTACTCTCTATAATGTTGTTTTAGTTACCTAAATTATTCTGTCAAATATATTGCACGTGTGTCTCTACTTAATCGATAGACAGTAAATGGACCAATGAAATGAGAAAACTATACATAAATGGAGACTAGTGAAAATAGGTAGGCAGTTGACTTACATGCACCACCTATTATTTCTGGTTGGCCAATATATGTATACCATATCATAAAATTTCGTTGTCATAAGCCATCGAAATCTGTAGGACTATGCTCCAAACCAAAGACATTAACATTCAAATTACGCTGTCATAACTTAAAGGCAACCCATAGTAATGACTATGTTCCAAATCGCCTAAGATGTTGAACTATTCTGATAAAATTTGGAAACCGCATTCAGGAGCACTTACACACAGAAACAATTTATTAGGACTAAATGTTTGGAAATACCTCCTGAGAAGGCAGTTATATGTACCTACAACTGCCTTTGGCAGACATATGTTCTTCTTGAACAATAAAACATTGACAGTTTAGATTATAATTTACTATTTCGGACATCCTGTATTTCATTCATTTTAAAATTATGAATATCAGAATTTAAAAAAAACTTAATTACAATGGTATGTTCAAAAACGATGTTTTGTTAAATCAGTAGTCAACCCAGAAACCACTTTACACAATGCCTTACGGATGTTGCGGTCTTGGATAGAGTCGCCAATTCGTCAAACTATAACCCTATCTAGAGATATTTTCCAATTTGATCCATTCCAAGTACAGTAAATTTTAGAATTCCTAGACACTTATACTGCAATCGTATTTTAATGAAATCCTGTTGGTTACTCCAGCTAATCACAATAAAAACGAATCCCACGTAACAATAATTGCATCGGAAATACCAGCTGTGTTGTTACTTTAACCTGTTCCGATTAGCCTTAGCAGATTATTATAAAATTCATTTACCACAACAATACTATAAACAAAACAAAAACACCAACAATCAACTGTACAAATTCTATTTTCAATGAAATACAACAGACACACACACTTAGATACAATAAAATGATACATTTAATCTAAATATGATGACATTAGAAAAACACATAGTAAATAATGATGAGAAAACACTGTTATAAAAGCAAGTCATTTCATGTGCGAGACTTGGAACGGTAGCGGGTCTTGGGTGGAGATCGATCACGTGGGGAAATAGACCGTTCACGTCTTGGTGAGCCAGAGAAAGATCGCCTGGGGCCACGTGACAAAGAACGTGATCTGCTACGACTTCTGAAATGAAAAGCACACCACATCAGCACTCACTTTTACTGCTATTAAAATGATTTCATTGGAAATGAACAATAGAAATAAATACACAAATCATCGAATCAGATTAACAACCAAGATAAGCTACACAAGTACAGAGAGATTCTATATAACGTGGTGCATAGATGTTCACATCAGGCATTATAAGTGAACTATGCATAGTTTGTCAATCACATTTGGAACAATGATGGTATGCTATTACTACATGTCTTATTCACTATCGACCATCTTCAGTCAGACCATCTCCTGAAATTGGTTGTGATTTCTAAGCATCTTCATTTGCAGTCTCACTGAATCCAGAGGTACCCCGTTCTAACTAAGAAGTTAGTAAAACATAAATCTGGTTGAGAAAATAATCAATAGTGCCAGCATCTACCAGGGGTTATCAACAAATGTCTGGTCCAACAAAGAAAAAATTAAGGAATCCAAGGATACCATTTTATTTACAAGTGCAAAGTAAAGAGTTTATTCTTCAATGTTCAATTCACTTGGCCCAGCTGTCTAAAAATAAAATTAACAGCTTGAATTAACTCATCATCTGATGCGAAATGGTTGCCATTGACCTGATGAGTTTTGGAAATAGATAAAAATCGGATTGGCGCGAAATCGGTTTGATATTCCCCTTTGGTAGCTAATCAATCATGAGAACACCTTGTGCATCCCAAAATACTGATGTCACTTGAGCACGTCCTACTAAATTGTCGATCCTGTTTCCACTGCTCTTGTGCCAAAAACGCATCATGATTATTACGAAACATCTGCAAATATTTCTTGGTATCCATCTGGCAGACAGCCTTTTCATTCTCAATTTTCCAGTGATGATAGAATTGCATTGAAACAAAAGATATTTAGAGCGTTGGCAATAAATAAATCAACGGCTGCTGTGATCCTTCAAAACCAGGGACGGAACAGCATCAATTGTCTCAGTTGTTATGATTTCATCAGGACGACCTGACAGCCACCCAGTTTTTGGTGGTGGAATAAGATGGACATTTATCTCCAATTCTATTCAAAGCATCTCGATAAATTCCCTGTTCTGATAATCCTTTCAGCACGATCCATCTTTCTGTGTCATAATTACTTTCTAGTCAAACAGAGTGAAGTTCATTAAATCAATTAATCTTACAAGACATCAAATTACTACCATTCATATCTGATTTCTTTCTATGTCAGGCCAGAAACCTATTGATTACCCCCCCCCTCGTATTTTACATATAAATTTCCTGGCAATGCAAAATCTAAGCTAAATAGAACACAAACACAATAGACGAATTCAATTTCCGATATACACAATTACCCACTGAATAAAACACAAATCAATAGTCCAATAAAACCATAAATTCGACCAAATAGAAATTCAACACAACATAAAACATACCGAACTGTATTTTGTTTCACAAACAAATGCTTACAAAGTTTGGAATGGTTCAAAGTTGTATCTGCAGATTAGAATTAAATACGAATTGAACAAGTGTCCAACATGATACTTTTACAGAGAGAGGCCTACCTTCTACGTTCACGGCTTCTTGATCTCCTTCTTCCTCCACCTCGGCGATCATCACTTCTTCTTCCACGATCCTTTGTGCGCATATCAGATGGAGCTACAAAATATTAACATGATTGTATTTCTCCAGTTTAAAACTGTTGGAATGGTTAATATGCATTGGATTGAACAGCTCCATTTTCATAAATGCAATTTCATCATACTATTCATAGTATGAGTCAATTTAAATCCCGGGGGAGGGGGTGTATTTAGACCCCTCCTAAAGGTGATTGCAAATGGCTCGAAAAGACATCCGATGTGAATGAAATTTGGAACGAGTATGAAATTCTCTTACAGAATTTTAAGCTCTGAACCCCCAAGGCCACATGACTGCCTTCTGTAAAAAATGAAGATGGTTCCCCAAAAAGATCCAGAAGCCAAATATTGATTCTTATGACCAGGGTGCAACCTGCCACATAAATTTGGTTAAATGCCAGTGGTTTCCATAGCAGAACCTGTGACAGTAAATCCTATACCTCTCTAGATATGAAAAAGGGCAAAATTTATTTTCCTAATAAAATAAGAATAGTTCTTTGCATGTTATTCGTTCTTTATCGGATTGTTATTAGTGCACCAAGTTAAAAATAATCCACAGCTTTATCCAAAGTAAAAAATTGGGACCAAACAGGGCAACACATTTAAATACTTACAGAAGTTCGAGGTGCCTAAGTGGGCTAGTCTTCGTTGTAGGGTAAAAATGAGACACTTTATTATGATCTCTGGCAGCCAATATGTCATGGTACGCAACGATTATTATTAAACCATATATTGGGTGTCCCAAAAGTACAGAATTTCTGTAATTCTTTGGGTAAATACTAAAATATATAACCATCTCATTTCACTATCTCTATTACCACCATATTGAGTATTATGCAGCTCAGTTAATTTAAAATATTATTAAGTAATGTCAATATTTAAGTTAAATCATAAATTCAAATTACTATATGTACCTCTGTTTGCTAATGAAGAAAATGTTAACTGCTGGGTCATTCCTTGTCAAATTATCCAGTTAAAAATATATACAAACATATTGGCTCAAAGAAACTGTATACAAAATTCGAGCTTCCTTATCCAAAATCTAAGATTTGCTGTACATAGACATTTTTATTTTGTGGTGTAGATCAGAGGGCTCCGTTAGTGATTTTTATATAAACAGTGGACCATTTAAATAATTTCATATTTTGTAGTTTCTTTGAGCCAATGTGTGTGTGTATTTAATATGAAAAATCTATTTAACTGTCAACATACAAATTTTTTAAATTCGTTAATATGACCCTGAAGACGAGGTCATACATTTAAATAATTGTCATCTTATCAAATTCATCAGTATGTGCAAAATCAGCATCCTGTTATCTATCATTTTGATGTTATTGTCCAATGTGCACTTGGAATATGAATTATCGGGGAATAAAGTACAATTGTCAAAAGTGTAGGACTGATTAACATAATATCTGGAAATATACCTACCTATCCAAGTCATAATGACAAAAATTAGCAATATTGGTGTTGGTAGCAACAGGAAAAATTTTCTGGATGATTTGACATGGAATGAGTTTGCTGTGCATGTACTATTGCTTATACAAACTTTGCATATAGTCAAAGAAAATTCACAGAAAAATATAATTATGATGCACCACCAATTATTGGAAAATGAAATTACTTGAAACAGGTTTCTATTAGCAAAAGACTGACCAAGATCCGGAGGCCCATTGATTGCAACAGAAGATGGTAATAAACAATTAGTTCATGAATAGCTTAATGAAGATCCACAGACTTCAATAAGACGATTATCAAAAGATATTGATATTCCTTCTACATCTGTATTTTGTTATGAAAAAATTGGGTGCAAAGTCCTACAAGCCCAGCTATTGCCAAATTCTTACAGATGGTGATCATATAGGCGTGTGGCATTTTGTGAAATGATTGACTGAAATGATTGTGACTTCGAGTAGACCCTGCATGGTTAAGAAAGCTTGTATTTTCTGATGAATGCAACTTTTAACAACAAAAATAACGGTCATTATTGGGCTACAGAAAATCCTTATTGGCGGCTTGAAAGCAAAACACATAACACCAGTAATCTTACTGTTTGGGAAGCCACTGGATGGAGTGGTTTAGTTGGATTGAATTATTCAGAAGAAACTATGAGAATGCAAATATATATTGTGAATTGATGTTCTCAATGAACACATAGTTCCCTATTTTCAACAAAATCTAGCAATGCACTACTAGCAGGATGGAACTTCTTCACATTATTCATGAACAGCAAGACAAATTCTTGATGGTCCGTGGATTGGTCGTCGAGGACCAGTAGAGTGGCCAGCAAGAAGTCCAGCTCTGACTCCATGCGATTATTGGTATTGGCCATGCATTAAATCATTAGTTTTTCAAAACAATCATTAAGTTACAAACTTTGAGAGAAGTAATGGAACAAAAGATTCAGGATATTCCATTGAAAATGTATCGAGACTAAGAATAGAGTTGAACTGTGTTATGATGCAGAGGGGCAGTTTTTGAAGACTTAATCTTCATTATTACTGCATATTGTTTCTTAAATAACAAATGATATTGTGGATTACAATATTTATTTTTTAATTCTGTACTCTTTGGAACACCTGGTACATGATATTACAAATTTAAACTATGCAGGGTGGCCAATAAGTAGTCCGACAGCTTGATACCAACAAGCAATATTTATCTAAACAACCAAATAACAGCAAATGATCATAACAAATGCTCAAACTGACCACCTCCTTGCTCGATGCACACAGAATCTTCACATGGGAAATAAACTTTTGAATATAACTCCTTGTTTGAATGAATAACATTAACCTGTGCAGTGAAGGCCTTTAATATAATACTTCTCTGGTTTTATTTCTGTGAACTGGGTGGGTCCTTCAAGGCGCCCCACAGAAAGAAAGCCAACCAAGTGTAAAAGCAACTTAATATGTTGGACTACCTATTGGCCACCCACCCAGTATAGACACAGACACCCAGTCAAATAACTCACTTTTACGACTTCCTCTGGTGAACTCTATTTCAACCTCTCGTCCCAAAAATCGGGTTTTATCCAATCGATAGACTGCTTCCTCGGCATCTTCTGGATCCTCATACGTGCACAGACACACACAGCAGAAAGTTAAGGATGTATTCCAAGCAATAAACATTACAGAAACAGTTCTACTTACCTGCACTGCCGTATTGGCATGAAATATCTTAATAGTAAAACCGATTTTAACCACAATCTAAATTGAAATCCAAATAAACCAGGGGAACTGAAAGGATATCACTTAATTAAATGACACTAACTCCCCAAATAATAGTAGTATTGCAGTAGGGGGAAATAAAGAGACTTATCAACCTGCACCTAATCAATCCATTTGAGGCTTACCATCAACCTTGATTGGTCATATGATGGGGATTGATTGAATTGCATTAAGTTTGCATTGTTATTGATTTGTTTCATAGATTGATAGGATTGTACTTTATTGCATTTTGCTTTGAAAGAAAATTTGATATTGATTGTTTTGTTTGCTAAATTGATTGTTATCGCATTTGATGGATTGAAAAGCTAATGAAACAGAGAAAAAGGCAAATAAGTTAAAAATGCTAAAAAGCCATCTACAATACTATTCAGAGTAAACTAATCTATACAAATACCTTAAACGTGAAAGCACTGGCAAAAAAAGTTTGTCTTTTAGTCAACATTTATATTAATGATTACAATCTATAGATTAATGTTATTGTGCTAGTCAACGAAAATACTCTCTGGATATACAAAACAATTTTGAGAGCAGTTGCCACCTTGGTAAATGAGGTTACAGCATGACAATGCCAGACCACATGTGGCAGTATCAGTACATGAATGGCTTGCCAACTAAGTTTGTATCTTTGCTGCAACAACCACCATATTCCCCAGACCACATGGATTGCTGCATATTCAGAAACTATGAAACATCTCGATGTGGAATAAATTTTGCTGATTCCAACCAAGCTTGGGTAATCTGGAGATTATTTATGGCTAGCAGTGTTACCAACAACAAATTAGCCAACGAATTTGAATGCCTCAAGCTGTAGTCAACAATGATGGTGATTATGTGGTGTACATTTCTGAATTTTAATCTGTTATAATATTGTAATCATTAATATAAACCTTAAGTAAAAAACGAATTTTTGGCAAGGACCCATATTTGCATTTTAACCAATTTAACACACATTGTACTGCTATTCATACAATTACAAATGGATACAAGAGTCATACAAGTAAATTTTAAGAAATTTCTGTCTCATTAATTTTTATAGTAATTAAGAAAGTTGTATTCTACAACTATTGGGTGAAAAATTGACCTCTTCTTGTGACCACTAATAATTACAATACTTAAATATAAAACCAGTATGTAATGAAATTTCATAGAAAAGACTAGTAGTGGACAAGGTAGGCCGGAATTTCAATACAAATAAACTATATAGTCATAGATATTAAATTATATAGATATAAATGAATTGACAATCCGAAATAAAAAAGACTACTTTTTAGTATTGAAGACTCAAGCCTGTTGTATTATTGTACCCAAGTTAGAAATAATAATAATAATAATAAAAGTGTATATTTTCTCGAACTGACATACCGCAGTAGTCGAGTGAAAATGGGGAGTACAATATAATTACAATTTACAAAAAGATACAATATGATATTTACTATGTAATGCATATCAGTGGTGTAATGATGATGAATCAAATTTTAATGGTGTTATAAAAAAAAACCATACACAGAATATTATAAACATAATATATGGTG
>JAUYWI010081642.1:0-24262 GCA_034780595.1 Parotoplana pacifica
ACACCCAGAATATCATAACAAAGTATAAACACCTACTTCCACCAAAAACATCACTTGACCTATATGATAATACCTACAAACAAACAATCAAAGCAATTCATACATATGTAGTTTCAGATATAATTCAATGTCTTATCCATAATCCAATTCTCAAAGCCTCAAAGTCATTTACACAATCAATTCCAAAACAAAATAAATCCCAATATAGCTAACATATGTTTATCATGCAAGCAATCACCCTACAATACATTACACATATCTAACTAACTCAAACTGTCCACATCATCCTACACACTTAAATGTCTCTGACCTATGGTCAAATCCATTCTATCCATCCATCAGAATCAGATGTAATCAAATTCATAACTCCCACTGGGAGGATTACCATTTTTTACAAAAGGTAGGGGCTACAACAACAACTATAGGAATCTTGGGAGTAAGGTCATAGTCATAGAACCCAATTAATTAATTATTGTCCATATCTCAACCAAGTACAAATGGAGAGGCAATCAGCACCAATATGAAATTTTTTTTATGGAATGAGACAATTTATAAATGTCAGAATTGTATATAGCCATCCCCACGTTCCATATCAATAAAAGAAATTAACAAAGCATCCAGTTAGCATCATGTGGTATGGCGGGCCGGTCTGCTTTTCTTAATGGAATAAGTTGCCAGAAAGAGTAGCTGCTGTAATAATAGCTACCAAAGGTGCTACATTTTTGAACTTTTTTTACTTGTAATTATTGTTAAATTGCAGTAGTAATATTTAAATTGTTTCAAATGTAATATTTTTTAGTTATATGCCGAAAAATACACATTTAACAGACCTTTCAAACCTATATTAAATTTTTAGAATAACCGCTTCTTTTTAAATTAAAATAAATTGACAGTTTCAAATAAAATTGCTTTCTCTATAGCGCAGAAACAATAAAAACACTAAAAGTCTTATAAGTTAAAATAGATAAAAGTGACTACCTATTTTTAAACAAATTCTATGGCATTTTTAATTTATAAATAGTGGTGGTGCGGCAAATCCATAAATCTAGCTCCAGCTAGGACCCGAAATTTAGGCTGTATAGCTTATTATAACTTTCTAAATTTTTCTTAGTAGATTTTGATTTAATTCAGTCACCAAAATAGATGTTTTAAAAATTACATTTTAATGCATTTCGGCGTGGTTCTTAAATCAGTGGACTTCAATTTCATATTTTGAATAAAGTTAAAACAATTTTAGTTGGAACTTAAGGACTAACTTGGCACACTAAAGCATCAGACAAATTTGAATTATTCTTAATTTAAGATTAAATCGAATTTTGAATTTTTCTTATCAATATTATAAGATCTTTAGAAATGGCCAAATTTGGGCAGAAAAATTACAATTTTTTTGGTGGGTAATAGCTTTTCATTTTTTTCACAGATGTTTAGTTTATATTTCTCAAAATTTAAAACAAATTAATTCATTGTTTTTTACGGCAAAAATTTAAAAAATTGGCTCTCAGGTTAAACCCTATAAACTAAAATCAACATTTTCGAAACCCGGAATAATATGATTGTTTTTGGCAACAAAGGGATTGTGCCAAACCAATTGATAAATCAATAATAGTTTCAAAAAATATTTTGCATATGGATTTTTTGCTCAGTGCCTAGTGGAGCTACAAACCACATTTGAATTTTTGAACCTGATAACGTCAAAAAGTTTGATTTTTGTCAGTGAATCTTTCCTAGATATAGTCTACCAAATTTTAGCCGGCCGTTTTCTTATGAGACAACTTATAATATTTGAATTCAGATTTGATTTCTTCGTAAAAGGTACATTTTGGTCCAACATCAACTTTTTAGAGGGCCGTCGGATGACATTGGGGGTCACATGTAAAAATAAAATAAAAAATTCCAAAAGAGAATTTAGTACACCAAATTCAATCTAATCGGGCAGTTTTTGATTTTCGTTAGAGGGGTATTACCACCATCTCTGTGACCTTGAAGGGTTGAGGGGTGTTGTCGCTGTGACTGGCTACGGACAGGAAAAAATATGATAATGATATAAAATATTATCGGCACCTTAATTTAAATAGAAAACTCTAAATAGTCATCTTGTCTATAACGACTGGCCATAATACTAATTGTAAAAGATTTATTATCGATGTTTAAGTCAATCTTTGTAATTTACTACTAAAAGTAATGTAGGATATTCAATTTTTTGTTTTTTGAAATACTTTTAATTCCTTTAAAACTTAGCACACATTTTAAAAACGGTTGGCATTTTAAGTATCAAAAGTCATGTTTTGCTAAATTTCAACAATTCACTATAAGTTCGTTAAATATTTAATATAAAACCTATCTTGTATGTCAAAAAGGCCTAATTTTCAATAATAATATTGCAACAGTGTATTAAGAAATCTAATACTGAAATGCTCTCGGTCTGCAGCAATGCACTCAGACAATCTAACAAGATCTACCAAAAATTAAGTTTTGATCATAGCCATTTAAAAAAATAAATAAACAAAATGAACGCAGGAATTGAAGTTAAACTTTTTTGATACGAATCATTTGAAAAAATATATTGAACACACTGCATTTAATTTAAGGTTTTTACTACTTTTAAATGTTTTTGACATATAGAACTCATTCACAGAGTATACAAATACTTCTGTTATAATATGGAGCACATTTCTGTGACAACGCGGCTTTCTATTAGGTAGCTACCTATACAAAAGATCCTTTATGAGCCCTTCTTAATTTCCATATTTCCCCTCAATAAAAACTTTAATATTTTGACAAAGACTTTTGTATTTAAAAACTTTCATCTTTGATCTTTCTTCGATTCATTGTCCGGCAACCAAAACCCATTTTTGAGCCCATCCTTGTTTTGGCGTATCAAGTTTTTTTATGAGTTAAATACATATGTTCCTTCTGATCCTCTGTCAGCCTTGAGCGTCTTAGCGTAGGCGCATTTTCAAAATGGCCGATATTGTACATGTTGATCAGTTAATATCTGTAAAACAAAGCAATAGGTATAGTTATCAGAAATGTATTACAAGAAAAACATTTTCATGGTCACACGGTGTCAACTTATGACGTCATAGACAATTTTTTGCCAGAAGCGTATGAAATAGTGTAAATATGTTGTTCCATATAAATGTATTTTGAAAGTTAATACCAGGAACCTATTCTGGATATGTCCCTGACTAATACATCTTCTGACACCGATATTTATCAAATATTATTTGAAATATTTCTTGATGGTGCTAGGTCAGAGCCAGAGTGGTCCAATTAGAAAAAAAGCATGTGAAAATATATAAAAATGAATTTAGACATAAATGGCACATTTATATGGAACAAAATGTGCCATTTATATCTAAATTCATTTTTATATATTTTTACATCTTTTTATCTAATTGGACCACTCTGGCTCTGGCCTAGCACCATCAAGAAATATTTGTATGTTAAATATCGGTGTATACAGCTAATAGATTTCTGACACCAATATTTAACTGAAAAAATGTGTCCTGGTGGTGCTAGGGCCAAATAAAATATGGCTTCAATCATTTTACTATCTGATATCAATATTTTTAAATACAATTTCCTACACTTCCGTTAGCATTATATTGGGTTGCTAAGCTTTTGTAAGACACTGGAAGGATCCAAACAGGTCCACTGTGATCCTGAGAGATACCATAAAGCTATTTGAGTGATGCCTAAACGCCAGAGTGTGGCTCCAATCAGTCCAATATCTCATTTTTAGATTTTATAGACGTTTTTATCATCTTAAACTAATTCGAATGGGTTACCAATTACCATGTTTAGGATCCATATTATTTTAGACTCTAGGACCTGGTAAAATGACTTCCAGCAGCTCTCTGAATTAGTATAGGCATCTTATGGGACCTCAAACGCCTTAGATGAAGCTTGACAACCCAAAAATGGAATTAAAAGGATAAAAATTGTGAATCTAAAAGATGGATATTGAGCTTATACATTTTGCTTTATGTAATTATCAAAGAAGCTCTTAGAACCCCTTGAAATTAAAATATGTTTGTCATCTTAGGTAACTAATAGGTACTTTCTGGATGTTTTGATGAATTTTGTTGTTATCAACAAAATTAGTTGTAATTTATTCAACAACAAAATAGGTTCGGAATTAAAATGACTAGTTATTAGGTAAAGGCTGGGAGCCTGGTAAAGTCCATATGTCATATCACTTTTTAGGTAGGGGGTGTCTGAAGATTTGATATTTTCATCACAAATGAAGTCTCACATTTGCTCCAGTTAGTAGAGTTCAACCCCTGGAAGTCACCGATCCAAAAAACAAAGTACCTAACCTTGGGGTCAACGGGGAGAGGGGGAATTAATTATGCTTTCCTTAAACCGATTGGAATGAAATTTCGTACACGGAAGCTGATGACGTCATTACAGATCGTCTCTTCCGAATGACTGCAAATTTGGTGTTGTAGGTTCATGGACCTAAGTGTCTAATACAGTTTTAATGATAACGATTTTTTGGACAAAAATACACAATGGCTCTAAAATCCAAATGAAACATCCTTATAGTTTTGCTAAAATGTTAAGGCATTAAATTTAGCCATATATTGCATATATCAGAAATATCGGATCTCCTTAGTTCTTGGGTCGCTCGTCATGTTAGGGTCAATACATAAAAATCGACTTTAATGCAATAGGTAGTCTTTACAAGTAAAGGGACAAATTTGGTAATAATTCCCATTATTGTTTGCTCATTAGGTATTTGAGAACACACACCCCTTGTTTAAATTTAAACGCCTACATGGCTGAACAAGTATGTACTTTTTCTTTATTTTTAAAATACAGGGCTCAATGCATGTTTCAATTTATGCATCCAGCACTACCAAATTTATGTACCTAACCCAGGGACATACCTACTAAAAGTATACCTACAGGTACATAGTGTATGTCCCTGATGTGACCCTGAAGTAAACTTTAAAATGTCACTTTTTAAAATTAATTTTAGGGTTTGATACCTTTTTCGAAATTTTCATAAAATTTAAAATCATTTTTATTATTTCTAAGTACACAACAATAGTTTCATCATTTGCTATGATTAAAAACGGTAGGTACCTATGCAATGTGAAAGCTATACATTGTTGTTCACCAATCGGATGTCTCCGTTTCAGAAGATCCATTACCTCTCTCATTTGCTGGCTATACGCGAAAGCAAAATTGTTTTCAGGCAGTTGTCTGCAATTTAGTTAATAAATTATTTGTTCTGCTTCTTTGAATTGGCTTTTGTCTTAGATTTGTTAAAGTTATAGTCGTTATTATTCTGTCATCTGCATATTTGCTAATAATTCAGCAGAGTGTACACTCTTGGGTATATTTGGTAGTATTGAATACCTATTTCTGGTTGATTTGAAGTCATTACACGGACCTTTGAGCAATTTCAAGAAAAGTACTAGTGGATTTCTTATAGATTGTACTATTTGTGATCGGTGATCCAAAAGGAATCGGAGGTAAGTAAGAGACTTTTTAATTATACTTGTATGTTTTAACACCTGTAGGTAATACACTCATTCATGTCTTGAGTTGAATTATCGATTGGAGGTAGGTATCTTTGCTGAGTTAACTAATATAGAATCAATTTTGAAAAATTATTTTCAGAAATAATTTTATTTTACATTTACAAACAACACTTTGTAACATGACGTCATAGATACCTTGATCAGTTTGTTTGCCCGTAACACATATTCATTTGGTCATAAGGTTCCAAGAAGAAAAATATCATATGTATATCGGGAACGGTAACCAATGTAACCAAGGGAACTTCCTCCTATGAATTAATGAACGTAATCCACAAAATTAGTTGTTTAAATATTTTTCATTTGTTATCAAATATTTTGGACAACTGCTTCAAAATTCGACGAGTTCTTCGTTATGATAGTCACCCTAACTAATCAGATAAGTAAAGTGAAGTTTTTCATTACAACACAAAAATTTTAAGAATTCGTTTTTTACATTTTTTGCTTGTGTGCTATACCTACGACATGTTTTCCTTTATGTAATGGTAATTTTCAGTAGCCTATTATGTATACCTATTCCATTTTATTAAATTTCAAATTTCTTAAATTTCTAACGCTGAGGTATTTCTTCCACTGTAGAAAATTTTATAAGTTATCAACGTTTAAATTATTCCTTATGAAAATTCCTAGATCCTGAAATAAAATATGACTATTAAAATATACATTTATATTATTAGGAAGCACAAAACACCTAAATAATATCATGTATTTTTGATTTTGAGATTTGATGAGCTATGATGATACTTTCAATCTTGCTTCAGCTTGGGTGTAAAACAAGGTGGACACAATTACATGGTTTTAATTTGATCTTGAAAAGTTGTTGTTTATTATATGTTAAAACGATAATTTTACACTTCCATTTTAAAGATTATTTTCACTTCTGATACACCTAGTACTGTCGAAAATTGGCCAGATATTATTTTTAATTTAATTTATATTTTTGTATGTTGTTTGGCTGTCGAGGGTTTATTCAATTTATCAAATATCTGAAAGGCGACCACCGGTTTTGGTGCCGGGCCCAGTCAATGCTTAACATTAGAATATCAAAGCTAAATTGATTCCGAAAACACAGAAATCATTCAGACAAATTAATATCTAATAAAACAAAATATTTATATGGTCCATTTCATTTAATGATAAAAAATTCGTTTTGAAAAATAGCTGTTTTTTCCCGTAGGCCCTCATTCACCATGAAAACAGAAATGTTAGGCTTGTATTGTTTTGATAAATTATTTCTAATAGCTTCATTTAATGAATATCAAATCTAAATAACATTTTTATGAGTTTAGAATTTACACTTAAAAATCGATAAACTTTATTTTTGATTTATTTTCTACCAATTTTCGGATCTGATGACGCTATTATAAGTACTTCTAGTTCGGCACTCAAATGGTTGCGACAGCCATACTGAATATTGCTTAAATGAACAAAGAAATCGAGTTACTCTATTTCGTGACTCTTACATGTCAGATATATTCTACAAGATGAGAAGTTAAACTTTTGATTTATTTAGAAAAAAACGTAGGTACATTTACAAATAACATTCCATATAACATCGATAGATACAAGAAAAAGAATTCTTTTGTTGCTATGTTTACTCGATCTTAACCATATGGTAGCGAATGCTGGGCAATATCATCGCAAATGGAAAGCCGGCTTGAAACGGCAGAAATGGGGTTCCTCAGGAGAATGCTTCAAATCTCTTGGGTAGACCACATTTTAAACGGAGAAGTTTTAACAAGAGCGAGAGAAGTGCGGAACCTGATTGAGACCATCAGAAAAAAGGCAGCTTGAGTTTCTTGGGACATGTCATTCAGAAAAGAAGGATAGGAAAAAAAACATTTCTATTCAGTGTCATCACTGTCGTTTACTTTAAAATATGTCGAACAAATTTTATTTAATCCTTCGTGGTCATCCCCACTAGTGAAAATCGAAAAATTCTTTAACCGATTGGAATGAAATTTGGTACCACTGTACTAAATTCTCTTTTTGATTTCTGCCAAATCGATACACGGGATTATAAAATCCTAGGGGAGTGGTGTAATACCCCCCCCCCCCTGTAACCACGGACTATATTTTTAAGGTATAAGGGGGTTAATGACTAGATTGTGAAACAATTTTGTGTCGGGAACTCTACTATAGAGACAACTTTATGTCGGTTTCATTCCATTTTATGTCTATCAATTTTACGCATCATATGAGTTATCTGCTATCGGTGCTTATTCATCCTCCATTAAAAAGTCTGGAAATACTGATAGAAAATCATACTTACTGTTAATTGATTGGGCTAAAATTTCAATAGATTAAATCTCATAATATTTCTTTTTGGAAAACCTGACGTTTATCCGTTTACCTTCAAATTTTGTAGGAAACACAAAACAGGAATAATACCTACAATCGATTTTGTGGAATTTCGATAATAATTTTTAGTAAATCTTTTTTTATATCATGATTTTTGTATATGTAATATTCCGTAACACCAAATTTGAAGTTAATTGAACAAAGTTTAAATTCTATAATGTTGGACCATATCGGTCACCGGCTTCTTACTGACCTTGTTTTGTAGTATCAGTTCATTAGAATTGATGAAACAAATTATTTGTTTTATCAATCAATAATATGTTTGATTGGATGTTTTTGGTGAGGACTAATCAAGGCCTATTTGATAATATCTATTCCATAACTATTGTTCTGAATTAAATGTTGTAAGAAGAGATTTTCATCATGTTTAGGAATTTTGGCAGTTTTACGATTGAAAACTTGAATTAGTTAGATAAAGAATTTGTCTTTAAAAGACAAAAATAGAGAAAATAGAGAAATTCATAAAGTTTATACCTATTTTTAAATTATTCTCAAAAATAAATATCTTAATTATTAAAATCTTATAAAATGACTCTTAGCTGAGGGTCTCTAAAAGGTAAATCGATTGATCTTCATAGAGGATCAATTATTTTTTTATAGAAATAGAGAAGTATTGAATCAATTAAAACATGTTGTTTTTTATGGAGAAGTATTAAACCAATCGATTTTCTTAGGCAACTATAATTGGTTTTGATAGAGGAATATTGAATCAATTGGTTTTCATAGACAAGTATAATTGACTTTGATATAGACGTATTAATCAATTGTTCTTGATAGAGCAGTATTGGATCAAATGGTTTTCATGTAGAAGTATTGAACCAATTGATCTTCATAAAGATGTATTGCATAAATTGGTTTTCATGGATAAGTATTGAACCAATAGTACTTTACGATATAAATCGTATATAGATTTAATTTTAAAACTGAATATTTGAATCAATCCATGTTGCTTACTCAAAGACGGATTATGTGTAAATTATATACGGTTAATTACAGTGTCATAAATTTCTTGCAAGGAAATTTAACTGCTTATCCTTTCTCGTGTCTCAGCCAGGACTAGAAGCAGATAATTTTAAAAATCAATAATCAATTATACTGATCATTTCTCTTGTCCTTTGATGATCGTCGCTAGAGCAGAATCGATGCAAGGTCACGCAAGACAATAGATCAACTGACTTCGATTTAGGAATTTCTATGGATTAACATTTGTTAAGACCTTTGCAGTGAAGGGGTTTTGATGTACCGAAAATTGAAAACAAGTCCACTAAATTGCATTATTAACTTTGCCTTATATGCAACGTATGAGTATATATGGGTAATCAATGGATTTTCAAGCTTCCTATCCCCTGTTAGATTCTACCTCTTTTTGAAAAAGCGAATAGTTAATTGATAGATAGAAATAGATAGCTTTGACTAAATCAATCTAAATACCTCTAATAAACACCGAAATTATGCATCCCTGAGTGTTGTTGAAGAGTTGACTGAGGTTTATTTTTTTACAATTATCGGCAATCCTGAACCAAGTTCTTTGCATAAACATACACAAGGCACAGAGTGTAGGTACTGTAGAGCTATCTTTCTCCGAGCTTCAACTGATTCGAACGCTTGAATTTACGGCTGACTTGACGACGGTGCGGTCGTGCGCAAAATCGCTACTTTATACCGCCAAATTGTGGCTCGCACGCTAGTGCCGATAACTATGTATGTAGATCGTCTGGCCTAGTGTTAATTCATATTTTGTCTTTTCAGTTTTTCAGTGAATAAAATAAATTCTATGTAGGTAGTTAAAATGGCTTGGGATTCCTCACCAGTGAATTTGTCATCTGGATGTCTCTGGTTTACCAAATAATTTTCTCCTATAAATTTCTGCTAACATTATTTATACCAGAGAAATAAATAATATTACGAAGCTTGGTGCTTTTCCTGTATAGGTTTTTTTGGGGAAAAGATTGAATCATAATGTAATGTATTACGGTTTAGGAATATTGTCATCCGAGACACTATCTTTAGTCAGAGTGAATATGTAGAATGAAGGCAATAACGTCATCATAAATATCTTAATAGTATTTATACCAAAATTGAAAATAAATTTGATAATAGTATTTTATAGATTATTTGTCAAAGTTGTAAAATCCATTTTCGCTCAATTGACTTTTCTAATGTGAAGTTATTTTATTCACTGTACAAAGTGGGTAGTCCAATGTGTTTTGAAAGCAGTTAATAATTTTACCACAGACTAATAAATAGTTTCAACAGTTTTTTCTTGACTGTTGTAGTCCATCTGGTTGCTTATTATTATCTGTAACTTTTATGATTGTCAAACTTCTATTTATAATGGTTCCAAGTGTTTGGCACAATAATGGCTGGTCGATGACACGGAAAATCATATTGATGAGTCTGATTGAGAAGAGTGTTGGGATTAATAATGCGAGTGATTAATGTAGCAATTAATTTGACGTCAACGTTTCTGGAGAAGCAATATATGACCTTTTACACATTATAGGGTCAGCACTTTTATAACATTATGCCTACTTGAAAATGCTGTCAATATCGACATATTACATAAAATGATAAAAACAAGAAAAAGTTTAAAAAATAGACATTGTCATATTAATATAAGGGACGGAAACATCATCCATCACACTGGTCGATTTTTATATCTCCAAAATATGTTTGAAATTTGGCACAATGATGCATATCTTATAAACTGAAAATAATTGTACCTACCCTTTTTAGCCGAAAACATCCATTCATTAAAAAACATATTGCTATTAGTGTTTACTGTTTAGTTAAACTCAATTTTAATATCCGTAAAATGAAAGTGCTACCATTTTTTATTAGCAAGTAGAAACAAAATTATTGTACGTAGATCCAAAGAGATCCATGTCCTTTCATGGGCACAGACTTCTCTTTGAACCTTTAAATTTTATTAACAACTATTTGTGACGATAATAATATCGTGAATAGGCCAATATTTAATCCTGAAATTGATTTGATTGAAGTCCAACTAAGTCCACCAAAACACTAATTACATCTTCTTTAGTATTTGCAAAAGTCACTAAAATTCTCTTCTATAATACAATTTCTATAATTAATAACACACGTACTTCTGCTCCAATGATCAAGGTAATTTCTATTCTTTCGAATTGGCTGCTATTGTAAGAAAAATTTAAATAATTCTGAAAATTCAACCAATTTCTTGTTATAACTATTGTTTTATTTCTAGAAATATATTTCTTTAGATAGATAGTATTTACAAGACTCAATGTCTAAAATAAGAGATTTAAATACCAATATCTATTTTATGTAATTTTGTGAGAAAAAAAAAGTTTAAAATCCAATTAAATTAGCTAAACGATACAAAACATATATATAGAATATTAGTATATAAAAAACACTCTTTATTAGAGAACTATCTCCATAGTGGTCCTTGAGGAAAACCAGCTTTAAAGACGTACTTTATACTAGAAGATATAAATAAGTTCACAATTCTTGCACTTTAAAACATGTCTTGCTCAAAGGAAGCTTTAACTCGGACAAAAATAACCAACCACATTTGTGGTTTACAATATGATCTTACAAATTTCTGTTAAAATTAACTAATATTTAGCGATAATTTGTTAAGTATAATTACTGAAGCCCTACAATTTTCCCAAAGGGTTGAAATGGGTCTGTCGAGTTGACCATTTCGAATTTTTCATTAATTGTAAGCCATTTGAATTTTTATAAACAACTTAAAATTCAATAATAAAATTTTATGCACTCACTGCAAAGTAAAAGAAATAGTCAGCAGTAGGAACTTTTCGGTTCATACCACTTTATTTTTGCCACTAATTTTTTAAAAAATTCGGTCATCCTTTTCACACAAGAGGTTGATTCTCCAATCCAGGAAATTTAGCATCATTTTAGACTTCATGGATTTATCGATCTATGTATTATGTTGGACATGAGTCATTAAAGTGATTGTCAAAATTAGGCACTTTTCTTCACATTTGATAGATTGTATTTAGATTTTAGTAAAGAAATGTATAAAATATATTGAAATTTGTGTATGTTACTGACTAAAATGAAGCATATTGGTTTCCCAAAGTAAGTATGTCTTTAAAAAAAGCAGTTAGTAAATCTCATCATTATTATCGCATTAAACTCTATTGTCTATAGCTTATGAATGTCTAACAAAAAGTATTTAATTGTAGGTATGGGTTAACACAAGAAATTAAATACGCTTAAGAAAAAATGCAAGTTCGTAATGATTTCACTATTGATTTTTTGTACATAAAGACAATGAAGAATATGGCAAAATTGTACTAAAACATTTAACACATAAATAAATGTCAATTTTTTTGTTTTTCAACTTATTAAACTGATTTGCCATGCATTTGTATACCTACCTATGTATGCATATCACAATAAATTGTCAGTCAATGAATAATATTATATTTTGCACAGAACACACAGAAGACGAAAGAGAACAAATTGTTGCACAAAAAACAATGTAATCTAAAACAAACAGAAGGGTCAGTGTAGTTCTGTTTTTTTGTTTTGTTTTATTTCAATCACACATGTCTGCTTTTAATTTCCATTCGATGTATTGAATTTCATTATTGGATAATTTAAACTGTACCTACATAGGATCTATGTAGTCTTTTGATGTTATACAAATAACAAAAAAATCTTTTTTCTCTAAAAGAATGCAAGAAAGTATTAAGAATTATTTTGAATAAAATATAAATTTAATCTGTGGCTGTATTACCATGATGCATTACGTAACAAAAAGTACATGTTACGTAATTTTATCCTACAAAATAAAATATAATCTTTATTGTAGACAAACATATAAAACAATTAATTAAAAAACAAAAAATCTGGAAAGCCATTATAGAATTGAAAATAATCTAATTAAAGAAGTGTTAAATTTTGGCTTCAGAAACTTTTCAAGGTGTAATCAAAACTATGTAATCGTGTGCATCTTGTTCACACCCAAGCTGAAGCATGATAAGACGGTTAGTCAGGCTTGGTGACTGAAATACTATCTAGTCCATCCAAAAACAAAAAAAATAATCGAAAGCCATTGAACAATCCGTCAGACAAGATTGTTGTGGAAAATGTTGCTGGAACAATATCTTTACAATGTTCAAATGTAAAACGTTGAAATTGCAGTTCAAATTTCATGCAAAATTTTGACTGAATCAATTTTTCACAGAGTTTGCTTACTCGAGGATCAAAAATGAGCCTGACATATTTGAGCTAAACTTGTTTAATTCATTCTCGGTGTTGGCAATGCTCAGAGTAATCTATTTAGGTAAACTGGGAATGTATGGTTTTAGAGTAATGTTAAATACATAAGTAGCTAATTTCTCTATCATTTTTATTTTAAGTTAATGAATTTTGAAAGCCACAGAGCATTTTGTTGGTCATATCCGGGGAGAATAGCTAAAATTTTAATTACAAAATAATTAAATATTTTATGCCTCACAAATTATTCTATCAAAACTACCCTATTCTGACTGTTAAGAGCTATTTAATTAATATTATTCATGAATTTTACTTAGAAAATACCAATTTAACAGAAAACTTTCTTTTTGGCGGATATTATCTTTGCCTATTCTATAGGTACCTATCATTGTGATATTCCACGTAGAAACGGAGATCTTTCTTATAAAATATCAGATGAAATTGTCTCTGTTGACAAGCAGAGGATTGAATTGTATCAGCTCCATCATGGTACACAGGGTATGCGTAATAATCTCCACTTTGGAGGCCTGACACTGTATTTCCTCTGAGCAACTGGAGAAGTCACCGAAGCATGATGGCGAAGTCATTCGGGCGCAATGTCTTAATTGAGCTCTTCTTGATTGGAATAGTTTTGGGTCTGATTTAATAGGACGAGCAATGATATAAACAATGAGAGACGTAGGACTTAATTAAATTGTGGACCTTGCTGGCGACTTGATAATTAGATAGATTGCCACAAATATCGAGAGTGAAAAGCCGAGGGTGTTTGTGGTCTGCCAGTTTATTATTAGATAAAAGAAATTTATCTTTGTGTATATATTTTGGCTATCCTATGTAGTAACATGGAATTGTTTTTCTATAATATTTTTGATAAATATTTACAAAATTCTAATATGTACATATATCTGTGTCTTTGGCAGATAATAGTAGTCTAACTGGTGGAGAGTTCTTATCCATGTTTTCCTATTTTCAGATTCAACTTGTTTTACTTTGAAGGGAATGCAGCAGGTATAGATGAGCTCAACAATGACAGCCGATGGTAAGATTATTTTAAAATTTCTACAAGGGATATCAATATATGGCTCCTCTTGGGGGTGAACAGAGGGGCAGTAAACATGGGGAAAGGGCAAGACATTAAAATAAGATTAGTGTTTGAATTCAGTAAAGTGAAATGAAAAGACAATCCGATGCTACTACCATCAAATACTTGCATTTTGATTGAGTCACTATTTTAAATTTTCAACAAACTATGACTTAATTCTTTATTGAATGATAAGTCCTAGATCTACTTAGACAAAAACCACCTCAACATATAACCTGCATTCAAAAGTAAAGATAATATTTTGTTTTTAAAATTTCTTCTGTTTCTTTTTCATTAGATTCTCGTGATACTGATTCCAATTTCGACGAAGAAGAAAAGGCCGCAAAGAGAAAAGCAAAGAGAGGTAATGACAACCGATTTATGATGTCATGTAAATTAATAACAAACAAAAACCCCTCCACCTTTACCATTTTTTAACAAATTTCTCTCTCTTCTGATTCAGGTCACAGTGGTGTGAATCAACTTGGAGGAATGTTCGTGAATGGCAGACCTCTTCCCGATTCGACTCGGCAAAGAATCATTGAATTGGCCCATTCAGGAGCGAGGCCTTGTGACATATCCAGAATACTTCAGGTAGATAATAAAGACAGAGTAAATAGTTCTGCTTTATTGTTATTTAAGGGATAAAAAGGCTTTAAAACGCCCTTGTAGATGAAGAACCATTCGAGAAAATAAACTATTTGAAAACGAATTTCTATGATCATTTAAAAAACATAAAAAGCCACATGCAAATTAGATACCAACACTGTTTTAAAATAATTGATGTTTAATTTTTTAAAGTTAGTAACCTTTTAATTAATTTTAAAAACACTTTTTAAAGATCTCAATACAAAATCCTTAACCTTTTAAAATTTTAGTATCACACTTATATAAAAAAAGCTTCTACATAAGTTCTAACTAAGACCGAATACTAAGCTTTAAATTTTTTTATAGAACTGAAAAGTTTCGCATTCGGACTCCGTTATAAGTTATGTAAACGTTTTTGGCCCACACTGTATCCCCATTCAATTTTCTTTTTGCATTTTTATTCTAGGTATCAAATGGATGTGTCAGTAAGATCCTAGCTCGTTACTACGAAACTGGTTCTGTGAAACCGCGAATGATCGGTGGAAGCAAGCCCCGTGTTGCTACAGGAGATGTAGTGAGAAAGGTCGCTCAGTACAAAGCTGAATGTCCATCGATATTTGCTTGGGAGATCAGAGATCGTCTAATTGGCGATGGAGTCTGCAGTGAAGATAATATTCCAAGTGTAAGTCTTTATCAGTCTATCATTATTTTAAATAGAATAAAGTGGCAATGTTTCCAATTTTAAAAGACTTATAGATTCGTTGTAAACTTATTGTCTGGTTTTCCTATAGGTCTCTTCTATCAATCGAGTTCTTCGTTCACTCAACAACGGTACTCAGGACCATCTTTCACTTCAAAACTCATTCATGTACGACAAACTGGGCCTCTCGTCTCCCTGGCCACATATGATGGACCCATCACGGTGGCCAACCTACCTTCCGACCTATGGACCGCCAGCTCACCAGCAACAGCCCTTTCTGGAGCATCACCAGAGTCCGAATATCCCAGGAAGCACTCCTGGAGCGTCTACAACGCCAGGAAATGGGCCAATTACTAAAGGAGACCTATCAACAGTTGCTGTGAAAAAGGAGGATGCGTGTAAGTGGTTTCTATAGATTGCTGACTTTTTACATTATTTCAGAGAAGTATGCGAACCTTTTAGGCCCATATGGCACTTCTTCTTAAGAATTCTTCTCCACTGTTGGTAGCCTATCAGAGCTTTAAATTTGTATAAGTTGTTATCCAGGAAGTGTGTGCATTTCGCAAGCTACACACAGTTTAGCTAGATCCGGTCACATAGTGGGCGGAGCGCATTGACCAGACTACAACAACCATTTGCTGTCTTTGGGTTAAAGTCAGCTTCAGATATCAGGAGGACCGGTGGTAGATTGTCATGCCTGACCTTTGTGAACATTTTCGAAACCCTGTGTCACGACTGATCCTCGAACCAGGGCCCACCAGATTCAAAGTATTTATGCTAACCACTCGGTTAGCGGCTGTATATGGCACTCGTCTATTTGTCTGACGTATTTTAATGTTTTGTTTCAGTAGATAATGTTAGGTAATCTAAATATTTCTAAATACTTCTCATAAGAGAGAGAATAATAGATTTGAATGAAACTATCATGGACAAAATGATTACAAATGATTTCGACTTTACACATTTCTCTTTAATATTTTAGATAATGGTTCGCTGACAGATGAAAGCAATACATCATCTATTCAAGGAGATGAACCACAACAACAGAAATTATCTATCGCTCTTTCTAAGAAATCTAAAAACCAAAGAAATCGGACAGCCTTCACTCCAGAACATTTGGAATCACTGGAAAAAGGTAACTAATTCGTTATTATTTGGATTTATGTTGCCATGGACATATTTTTGTGACTTCTATAACATTTCCTGAGACTAAAAAATTAATATACAACGAAATTTTCATAAATCTCAGTAGGATTTTGAAAACCTAAATACAGTCTTAATCTAGCTTTCAGTCCCTTTGTTCTGGATGTTCATGATCAAGTTGTAATCGCATTCATTTTTAAGTAACATGAAGTTACTGAGCATGGAATATGTTGACTTTCAAATTCATTTTGTAATATGGGAACACAAAAATCATTTTGAAGCCGCCATATATAGAAATCAATTATTTGACCACCGAGAAAGAGGACACAGCTGGTCCATATTCTCTATTCAATCGCTGCAAATAATCCAAATGAATCCACAAACAAACACAAATATTTGGTGGCTATAGTATTGAGAGAATAAAAATGATTTTATTATTCTGTCGCCTGTAGGATAGCACATACCCACATAATAAATAGTTAAGCTATACGTCAAACTAGGTGTTCATGTGAAAAATATATTGTTCGCTGCGCTCTTTGGAATCAAGTGCTTTCTTGAGTACTTTGAGAAGATTCCACTTGTTCTTTTCGAAGAGAAGACAAGTATTGTGGAAAACCAAGAGATTATTAGAAAGAATAAAATGTCTTAATCACTGCTAATTTAAAGAGAATTTTTATTAAGTTTTGTGTGTCGATATGTCTTTTTTTGAAAAGAGAGAACGCGCATTGATGTGGAAAATATTCCTCTAGATGCCACTTGAAGAAAAGCAATGATATCGACAGATGTCTTTAATCAGTGCAATATTTTATATTTTCTTGAATTAATGAAAATATAATAGAATGTATGTTTCGCATTCCATGGTAAACATTCTAAGATTCCATGGTAAATATTACATTTCACTTAATGAGTTTCTCTAAAAAAAGTTACGGATATCAAAGGAACTGTCACGACTGTTTCATTGCATCTCTTCAAAATGGATGACATTTTTCTAAAATTTAGATTTTAAAATAGAAATTTTGTACTTTGAATAACATCCATTACTTAAAATTAGTATTTATAAAAATGTGTGTTTTAATTACATTTATCCTTGTGATTGTAAATTTGGTTATTGGACTAATCACTTGACTTGATTTATATCTATTTAGAGTTTGAACGTACACATTATCCGGATGTCTACGCCAGGGAGCGTCTTTCCTCCAGATTGGATCTCCCAGAAGATCGCATCCAAGTCTGGTTCTCCAACCGAAGGGCCAAATGGCGCCGTGAATCCAAAACCACTTCCTGTACACCGCTTGGTATTTCGGCAAGTACTGCTGGAGCAGCCGAGCCCCTGGTTTCCTCATCTACAACGTCCAGGCATGACGTCATAAGCCATTTGGGGTATGGAGGAGTGACGTCATCTGGACTGTTTCAACCTCAACTGGCTGATGTTTATGGGTGGGTGAAAACTCCCAATTGTTTCAATTTGATGCTATTTTATTTATGAACCTTCAATCCACACCAGACATGGGTATTTATGAGTTTGCTATATTTGGTTTTCTGTCTATTTTCTAGAAGTTTCCCAAGCACTTTGGGTTCCGCCTATCCTGGCTCGCTCTCCAGCACACCCTACACACCCAATCTGCCCACTAGCTCCTATCCATCATCATTACAATGCCACCAAGACTTCTACCGGACCTATCAACCTCATCTGGCCCCATTGCCAACCAGTACCAGCGCAGAACCACAAACATCGTCCAGCAGCACACAGTCATCCGCTTTCTCTTTCCCTTCACGGTCCTCCTATCCGCCAAGTCATCTCTCGCATCATCAACCACCCCCCTACTATCAGGGCCAACAACACGCGGCACATTCTGCTGATCACACAACCTCCTCCAACAACACACTACAACCAATGCCATCGCCTAGGCCATCCACATCTGCTGCAGCCTCCTCCAGCACTAGTCCTTGTGCTGGTGGGCAGCTCTCAGTGGAGCAGACCTCGGTTTTCGGTAGTGGATACGGTCCAACAAGCGGGCTGGGTCACATGGCATCACATAGTGGGCCTTACATCCATGGAATGACTTCATATGCTGGCTACCAAACACCAGGTAAGAAGTATTTCATATTTCAAGTAAAAAAACAACTAGATTCTTAGTCCATGGAAATCATTTTCCTCTTTGCAACTGTTTTACTTTATTTTAAAACCTCAAAATCTATGTTGCTTCATTTACTACGAGTAGATTACATAATTACATATTTAACAAATACAATAAAGTCCATAAGATCTAAATGAGCCCACCATAAGGCCACCAGTAAATAGCCAGTGTTAGGACAGGCATATTTTGAAAGAATAACGCAGGAACACAGAACAAAAAGTTCTAAACAATTAAGTTACTACAGATAGTAAATAGAAAAAAATATTTTTTAACAAATTAGAACTCAATAAAGATAGTCTGTTTTGCATGATCAAATAAAATTAAAAGGGAAAGTTTAGCTTCTTCCGAAACATGAGCAACTGAGCCACTGAAATAGATTCCTGCTGACATTTCAAACGAGCCGTTTCATCTGCAGCTTCTTTCAATTCTCGTTCTACTGCCATCATTTCAATGCAATCCTTTTCTGAAAATAAAGAAGCACACTCCTCTGTGATAGTGTCTTCTGAACCAGGGATTCAGCTGCTATCCTTGCCATCTATAAAATGTAAAATATCACATAAAATGTTTTAGAGTTAAATGAAACATTTAATGCGCAAATTATAATACTAAAACCATAGAACTCTTTGACTTTTCTGTATGGTGTTTTTCTTTTTCATTAAGTAACTTCAACTGTTTGTTTTTTTCCTTTTTGAATCCTCTTTAACCAATTGTTGCAGTCCAGTCTCTTTTCCTCTTCATCTACTTGAAGTCGCTCCTTTCTTGTTCTTCCTTAGCAGCCAGGATTCTTTCTGTATATTTCATATTCTGAACGTGCCCTAAGTCCCAACAAGCTCTGAGGTAATATCGAGTGGAAGGAGTTACTTTCCTAGAGGACATATTTACACATTCTTTAGCAAGTAGCAAGGAAACCTAGTGAACTCATCTACATAAAATGAGTAAGGAAAATAGTTTGTAAATGTCTAGGCTAAATATAGTTAAATGTAGTCTTGACTTGAGATAGATATGCAATGAAGAACTACATAGCAATATCAATAAAACTAACGCGGCTTAGGCCGATAATAACGCATAACGCACTGATTACCTAAAAAACACTGAATGGCCTCTAAAGATACTGGCAAGAAAGAATATCATAAAGAATTGAATGTCATACATAGATATAAATACAGATCAATAATTCAACTGCTTTGTTTTAATAAATAAATTTTGCATATTGTAGGATTTCTTCAAGGAATGACCTTGCCACCGACTGGATCCTCTATGACAGCCAATGACAACTCGTCAGCAGATTTGGGCTTTCATCTTTGGTCCAGAACAATCCAGAACTCGGTTGTGGGATGATAGGATCGATTGCCTTGCAGTGTATATAAGGAAACAATATTAATACCATGAATGGCTCTTTAGTTGGCCGTGTTTGTTTGGAGTTTATTCTGTCCTTCTGATAAAAGATACAACGCGGCACACATGTCCAGTTTTACTTTTCCGTGGTGAACTGTTTTAAAGTGTTTTTTCCTACGTTGCATTTTGCAATATATTGTACATAATTTTTTGTTAATATTCTTATGGAATTGTATATATAGATTTCAGTTGTTTGATGTAACAATATTTACTTGACGCAATAAAGTCAATTTTTGCCATTATTTCATTAAGTCGTTCTTATTCCATTTGTTTTTAAATAACATTTCCAATGACTGTTATAAGAAGTATATACTACTTTTATTTTAAATACTTTTTTTACTGAAAAACCTTTTTTTATCGAAAGCATCTCTTTATAATTTGTAAAACCATTTATTTTAGAAAATTATTTTTGTCTGAAAAACCTATTAAAATACCTTCATTTGATTTGCAGAGTACCTGCTATGTAATAAAACTATCAAACCTTTGGGACGCGATATTATCATAAAAACCCTCTATGTAAATTGAGATGTAAAAAGTACCACTGATAATCTCAACTTACATGGCTGTAATTGATGTCCTTCAAGTTGCATTTTGATGTCCTTCAAATCAACTTTAAAGACATTGAAGCTACCGTTCTGTTCCTGAAGTTAGCTTTGTTGTCATTGAATTTATCTTGATCCTTAAAGTTGCCTTTAAACTCATTGAATTTATAAAATATCTCTTATATGGTTTTCCATTAAATCTAACAAATCTAAAATCAACAAAATAAAAGGTTCATGCATTCCAAGTAGCATTTAAAATGGCATGTTCCACATATCTATGTAATGTCATCCGATCAAAAAATGAACTTTGTCCAAATTATTTCAAATGTTATGTGTAGACCTGTCACCTACGCATTTAGATATCCTTCCAGTCGGCAGTGGTCCTGTAAACCAAATTAAAATTTAAAAAATATCTGATGACGTCATCAGTCTCCTATTGATTCACATCTACAGAATCAGTCTCCTATCGATTCAAATCAATGTGTTGCTGGTCGTACGCGTAAATTTGAAATACTTTGACCCGGTACTGTTTGTATATCATAGCAGCAAATTATGTTTACATTTCATGAAAGGGATTTAAATTTTATAATTTGTGAAAATTATCCTCGCTCTAGCAATGCAATGGCGCTATTTTTACAGGGTGTCCGAAAAAATGAAATGGATGCATAACATCTAAATGGATATCTATGCTCCCGACGAGTAATAAAAAATAGATGCAGATAGACAGAGTATAGAGTTATGCATCCGCTCTGACCCTTAAGGATAGGCGGAAGTCTTTCGACTCGGGGTGGGGGCAACAAAATCTTGGGCGGCTTCCGTGTTCGCAAGCACTGACTCCTCTTGTGTTATCTCTGGAGTTATTGAGGCATCGTGATGTTTGATGGTGTCGAGTTTGTATAGAGTTATGTAGGTACCCATATTTAAGCAGCCTGTTAATTGCGTTTTTTGGACTCCCTGTATAAGTAGCTAAATTTCGGTCGCTACATACCTACTGGTAAAAACATACATTTCTTTCGTGTTTTTAACAGAAGAAATGTTTTTTATTATGTAGTTTTACAGTATACAACTTTACATGCCTGGCCGAATACCATTATGCAAATAAAACTATATGCCTTATAGGTAAGCAAATTATTTTTTTATTAGTTAAACCCTTTCGTATTACCCATTCATTATACCTACATAAACATTTTAATAGACAGCTTCTCACACAATAAATATTCAAATTGATTAGAATTATTCCGAAAAAACAAACTCGATGAATAATAGACGACTTTGTGACATATGGGTGCTCACAACTTGTTGAACTCTATAAATATTTTGCTTCTTCCATGGCTAAAACCTACAGATTTCATCCTCTCAAGAAAGACAATGAGCTAGGTAAATTGATGTTTGGCATTATAGCAAACTGTGGAAATGGATACCATTACCTACTACTAGAATATACAGGTACTAGTTGGAGGCGGACGTTCATACACTTGTTTTCCTCAACGTCCATTGAAGTTGTATTATTTACTTGTTTGTTTATTTGTTGTATATAGTTCTGTTTCGTATCTTTCGATGTGAATATCATCTCTGAGAGTTTGTCAGGTGTGGCAAATGTCAATCTATTTGTTTTTTTAATGTTATTATTCCAAAAGAATGATGTTATCTTTTAGGTATGTAGCTATTTAGATATGATGTAGTAGGAGGACGCAAAAAAATAACATGGCTGCTATTTTTAAGTTTAGTAAAGAATTCACAAATAGAAGCGGTAAATTTCGGAAATCAAACGAAATAAAATAATTAGTTGAAAACATAATTAATTAAATCAACAATGTCCATAAATTCCGCTATGGAAAATACATGATAGTACAATTAAATAACTGAAATTATTCAAGCATGAAATATTCCTACATTATTTGAACGCATAAGTTTTGAAACTACTTATGTTTCTTCACATTACAAAAATAAGATTAAATACATATCAACAGCCAGGACACTATAACTTTCTGCTCATTTCCATGATACTAAACGTTTGCAAATTTGAATTCAATATTTAGCTATTTAAAAAGCATAGATAAAAATGAAACACGGAAGAGATGCGATTTCTCCAATTGAGCACAAAATGTGGATGTAATTACTAAGAATTTCAATCAAAACTAAAATCCAAAACCCAAATATAAGTTGTGATTTACATAAAATTTATTTTCTTTTACAATATAACAATAGTAGTGAATACATGGAGAAAATGTGCAAAATATATCCTATACACAATACATATATAGACAGGCAACCGTGAATTGATATCTTTATGGTAATAGAATGAAGTTATTGTGTTGTTCTAAGCAATTATTCATCGATTACTTTTGAACGCCAAAAAATGAATAAGATAAAGATGGGATACATCAGGAAACCTAAAACCAAGTTGGGTAACTAAATATTTAAAAATATCTCTATGCTGTATGGTTACAAATAAAGGAATTGTGCAAAAATCAAACAACAGAAATACTTCTATAGAAACAATCAAAATACATGCAAATTTGAAGCCAATAAATAAGGACAGGTGTACAGAAACGCTCAAAATGTATGTACATTAAGCGAGGTCAAAGTTGGTCTTAAGACTAAAACCTCGGTTATTTTAAGGTTTATATCTGATTCTAAAACTAATTTTGAGATAAAAAACGATATTAATCAACAGTGTTTTGGAAATTAAAACATTCTTTAAAGGTTTCTTCAATTTAAGGTTGCTTTTTAAATTAAATTTAAACCTAAAATCATCACAGATCTTATAGTCTTAGGACCAACTTTGTAAATCGACCTTAAATGACTGTGGGACTGCACATTAATACAAAACAAAAACACAAACTTCTGTTTAACCATAAACATTCTTTATTTGCATGTGGTTGTTTCTCTCCATGTGTAAGTTTGGACAAGAAATTAAACAAAAATATTTATGACTACAACAAAATTAAAACCAAATGATCAGACGGCAAATTCAAATGTCTGAGTGATCACATTTGTGTACCAAGTACATGACTGATTGCTGAGATCATGAGAGAATGCACGAGGTGCTGCATTAGAAAAACAAACACCAATTAAGATATCACACATACAAAGAATATTACAAAGTCTGAAATAGATGTCAATGTACATAGATAAGGATAAATAAATTAAGTAGGTCAATTCACGTGTGCCAGTAAATTGTCGTATTGAGGTCATTTTCAATTTATAGGTTGTATTATGTAGGTTAGGATAGAGAGATTTAAGTAGGTCAAACCACACGTGTCCAGTATTGATTGGCCGATATTGAGTTCATCGTACTGAGGTCATAGCCAGAGGGAGTTTGCAACGGCATTGGCATACTAGCACCTAGAAGGCCTAAAAATAAGTAAGAAAAATAGTCAGTTATCTTCATCGTTAAAATATCTAAAGCATAAGCACTAAATATTATGACATTTAGACATAAAAGGTTACAAGATTAATGGAAGAGTCATTAATAACTTGCGATATGCAGATGACACTGCAATAGTTGCAGAGAATGAACAAAA
>JAUYWI010081643.1:0-13124 GCA_034780595.1 Parotoplana pacifica
TCCCTCTTTATCCGGGCTTGGGACCGGCACCTCTTGGCTCAATCCGGAGCACCACCCGTACTCTGCGCCATGCTGGGTCTTAGCCAACCTGACCAGGCCATAGGGTGAGCGGCTAACTCCATGTTCCAGTTCGAGTCCAGCCAGTGACAAGGTTAGGGTGAAGTAACAGGTGAATGTATTAAATCAAAAAGGTAAAGTTGTCTATGGAACTTCGATTTACATAAAAATCTGATGAAATCATTTATCTTAAATTATGTCTGTGGATGAATATTGGTTTGATTTTATATTATTTTCAATGAGTATAAGTAATGGAAAATTTAGCTTTTTGATTTAATAAATCTGACGGTTACTTCTGGTATATTTTTGTCAAAAATTGCGAGGGGAGAAGTTAAACCCCCTCCCTGGATCCGCTATTGTATATATCACATGAGTGTAGCTTTATATTTTATATTAAAGTTTCAATGTGGTTTATACCAAAGACATATTTGTAAAAACTACAAAATTATAATTTTTGGGGAATATATCTATTATATTTTCAGATACTAAGCAACAACAATTTGATTCGAAGATGTATTCCCAAATTTGTCTAATGGTTTTAACTGTTATGAAGGTACTAATGTTGTTGTTTGCTATAGTTTTGCCATATACATAATAATTCATATTTATTTTCAGTATTGTTTAATGTCATTCTGGAAATTTTGATTTGATATTTCTGAAACGCTTACTTTTTATAAACGTCCTTGATTCTATATGGAAATATAAGTACCTAATTATTTAGCACTTAGCCAAATTATAGCTATTATTTCATTGATGAAGATATTATTATCTACTTCCATAATTATTATCGACATATTTTCTTTTCTCTGTTAAAGGTGTAACGTAAGTGGCATGGTTTTAGTTTTAAATGTTTTATTGGTCAACTACCGTATTAACTCGCGTATAAGTCGACTTTCTAAGACTAAACTTCTATCCTAATAGTAGGGTTGGCCAATGTTAGAATAGACTAGTTTATTATAATTATAAAAGTATATAAATGAGAATCATGTACACCGAAGTAAGTGTTGTTTGAGTGGTAGGTATACAGGTCAGTAATATGTAAGTAATTATAGTTACTAAATATAAGTTAAGTTTATACAGAAGAGTCTTGGTTGAAGGATGATATGCAGTATGGGATAAAAGAATTCCTTAAACGAGTTGTGTTGGTTGTGTGGTAAGATAGAGGAGGCGTTATGTTATGTAGTTTGTGGGCTTGGTTTTGGAGGGCACTGAGGTATTGTTTGCCGAGCTGCGGTTTGACGTCTTGAAAATAGAGATGGGAACTTTCCACAGTTACAAGGGTCGTCAAAATAGTTTTAGTGGCAATTGATGAGGTGGGCTCTGTTTTGTATACGTTCCAACTTGAGTCTGAGGTGAAGAGGCAGATTGATAGAAAGAGGTGCTGCGTGTTCTAGCACAGATCTGATAGAACCGTTGTAAACACCGGCTAGGTCGTCGTTTTTTAGGACTGGGATGAGAATTCTCAGAGTGTGGATTCTTCTAGAAGCTGAAGATGTGACAGAGTCAATGTGTAGGTCGAATTTAGTGTTGTTACTTATCGTGACTTCAAGGATTTTGGCATGGATAGCGATTGACACATTGGGAATGATGACGGTTTATAGTGGGTGACTTTTCGATGAGAATAATTTTGTATTTGGTCATGTTGATAGTGAGACCTTTGGAAGAGGACCATGTTAGAACTCTTCTGTGATTCGTCTTTGTTCTGACAAATGGGAATAGCTATTGATGTGTCGTCGCTGTATTTAATGATTATAGATGCGTCGTTAACCTTTGTTAGGGTGCTGGCGATTTTACTAAAGAGGGCAGGTTCAAGAACCGAACCTTGTGGAACTCCTGATGCTACGTGAGTATTGTTACTATTGATGTTGCCGATGGCGTTCTGTCTGGTAGTTGACTGTCCAGCAAGCGAAACCAGTTGGAAAATTTCTGTGAGCAATTATGAAATAATTATGTTAGGGTCAAGGATGTCACAGGCTTTCGAATATTCGTAAATAAGTAGTTGAACACCTATTGTCTCCTTGATGTCTAGGGATGAGAGAATTGAATGTAGTAGTTTAATTAGTGTGGTAACTAGACTTAATGGTGTAGATAATTCGTTTAATATTCATTTGTATAATCGTATTTGTTCTTTTGTGAAACTGAGATTTTTTAAAGATGAAAACAGGGTCGCAACTTAGATGCAATGTCGACCTATACCGAGAGGGTGTTCCTTCGATATTACAATTCCTTAAAACTTTTATTTTAGAATCATTCAAAAAATCTTAAGATCCAGTTACTATGTTTACAAATATCGTCAATTTGCTTGAATGGTAAATGTTAATTCATATTATTTGCACCCATCTAAATCAGTTTTAGCAAATAATTTAATCATCATACAATCAACAATCTTCATTATAGATAAGATCATTGACGAGTTTAGAAAGGCAGATGGCGTTCAGACCATTACACAAACCATTCAATCATTTTCCGACAGTAGCGATATCTTCCAATATGGCTGTCACTCACTTTGGATTTTATGCATTGATGGTAAATGAAGTTTGAAATAAAAGAAACTAAACAGTCATTTACAACAAATATTTCAACGCATTTTCCAAAATTAGTCCTCCTCCAAATGATGAAATTGTTTATTAAATTTTAGAATATGACGTGCAAACAATAATTTAATAACTATTTGCATAATAGGAAAACCAATAAAGCATTTAATGTTTTTGAATGTGAACTAACTTATTTAAGTAACTATAATATCTAATGAAAGAATTTCTTCATTGTAGAGGATTGCATCAAGCTCACCACGTATGAAAAAGCTGTTGATTTTATTGTCCGCGGACTTATTAAATTCAACGACTATCCGGAAGCAGTGAGGCAGGCAGCATTGTTCCTCACAGCAGTTACAGATCAAGGTAAAGTTCAGATTGGTAAATTTCTTGTGGTTGTTCCATAGAATAATATGTCCTAAATGTTAAGTCCATAGATAAGGAATTGTGAATTTTATACAGAGTGGGCCCAACGTCATCAGCATCATAGAGATATTTTACGTATGGTTGCTCAGTAATGAGCATTTAGGGTGGACATTATGGTCGTCTGATTTGACTCCTAGGATTTGTAATCTTTGAACAATTACAGGAGCCAGTGTTATAGGATCAGTGTCGTGATGATGACCTATCGTCAGAATTTTCTTAAAACTTCAACTACTATGTCAATACCGACCTTGAATTCTGTGGTGTATAATATTAATTTAATAGAAAATTATGTGGAATTTTTTCCTATTTAGCTAACCCTTTATTGGATTCGTATCTACCATAAAATGTAGAAATCAACTATTTATATTAAATCAAATAATCTGAAAGTTACAAATGCAAAAGCAGAATTCGTTGTCCAATCTGCATAATGCTAAACAATTGAATTCCTCTATACTACTTCAAGTTTTTCATCCATAACCTTTTTTCTTGGCTAATGTTATGTCTTCAGTTGACATGATGCGATGTGAAATTTTCTTTAGCAGTTCATTTCTACTACCTACATTTTGCTTAGCATAGAGTTCAACTCTCAAAACTTTCTGATGTAAGTTGAAGTCACATTGGCGAACTTGATTCTACTTATTTCTTGTCTGTTTTTATTTTATGTCTGTCATGCTATTTCCAGAAGGTCAGCTGTGCTAGTTCTATTTAAACTATTTTTCGCTGATCTTGTATTTTCTCTCACAGTGGCAATATCAAGTTTATTTTTTTTAAATTTCATTTTATAATTGAGCTTCAATTCTAATTAGTTGAGCTTTGGTTTTGTTTTCTTTGACGTCTATGTTTCAGTAGTCAAGATGATCCAGTATTGTCCATTTCCTCTCTGTGTATAGAATAGATAGCACCTCCTTCTTTTAATGGTGCTGTATTTTATTGGTATGCTAACTTTTAATTCAGCTACTAGGTATTGTCTCTGTATATGTGCTTACACTTAATTGACTATCTTAGCATAATTAAATAGTGCACAAACAATGTTATATCTAGATATTGTTTTGGTAGTAACAATGCCACTTTAATTTTGCTTCTTAGGTACTCAAGTATTTGAATTTATAGTACTTATTAGATGTTTATTGAGTTTGTTAGCTCTAATATTTTAAAACTATTATCTAAAAACACTTTCATATAGTGAGAGCTAACACTTTTGAGCTTATTGGTCTTTAATTTCCATGCTTTTTGTATTCAATTCAGATAATTTGTGGTTGTTTTACAAACGTGATGATACTAGCTAAGGTTAACATGTAATCAAATATCTTTAAAAATAATAGGTATATAAACATTATTTGTTGCTATGTCATATTGGTGACCCTAACAAAAGTTGCTAAGTGGAAAATTGATTAGAAGAAAAATTATATATGATATCTAAGGTTTAATGTGTTCAACTGCCCATCAAAGCATTGTTATATGGGATGTATTTGTAAAAAAAATCAATGTTGTTGTGCAATATTTAATATTGGCGTCGCTAGCAACCACACAAAATTATCTAAAAAAGGGAATTTTAATTGTCTAGGTACCAAATTTTATTAAAATCAGTTGATGTATCGATTATGATATCGGTGATGAAGGAGAAGAAGAATAAAAGACAGATATTTGAGGAGATGGTGTATCTTCTAACCTACTGGACCGATTTTGATAACATTTGGCACATGTAATTACATCTGACCAAATGATATAAAATTAAAGTCTATAAACTATTTCACTTTTAAATGAAAAGGGCTTAAAATGGCCCGTATTCAACGAACCTTTAAAGCCAATTAGGAAAGGCTGAGCTCTACAACTAACAACCAATAAAAATATTTTTTTGAAAAATGATTGATTATTCAATTTTTAGTTTAAAAAATCTATAATTTTTCTAAAATCGCTTAAATTAACCTCACAGCCGAACAAAACAATTGCATCACCGAAATGGTTTATACATATCAATAGAATACAATATTTGAAAGTTCTAAGAAATTATTGAACCTGGAGACCTCGATCTTAGACTTACGTACTAAAAAGGTATATGCCATCCAAGTATGTATAACATGTTCCATTGGATTTTTCAAATTTGAGTAAATGGGATTTTTTTAGATATGGCTAAATTTTTGGTGAATATTTTTTTCTAAATTTTATAGCATGTTTTGCACATTTCTCCTGAGTGTAAGAAATTAAGTTTTTTTCATGGCCAAAACAAAAAAATTTAAAACTATTTTTGGTTCAATTGTATATATTTCTGTAATCTTTCACTTAGGTTGAACATTAATTTAATTAGCACATTTCTTCTGGCTGTCAAAAAAAATCAATTTATAATTTGTTCCATAGCAAAAATAAAATTTTCAAACCTTTTGGGCTCCCACCAAAAAATACTTATGAAATAATGGAGTTTGTTTTATGGTACATATACATATCTACTGAATGTATTAATCAATTTGATCAATATTTGACCTGTAAATGATTTTTTTGTAAAATGTATATTTTGACCAGTTTAGATATTTCAGATGGTTGCCTGTGACCTGGAGCACTAACTTTGTTTAAGTCATTTGATTCTTTTTCTTTTGCATTGTTGTGTGCTTATAAACATTTGTAGAAAATTGTGTAGTATACCTACCTAATTTATTTTTTACACTCTAGCTGAAAACCTCACGCGATTCTCTGGATTACAATGTGTTGCACATTTGTTGTTGACTTTCCAGAAACATGCAAATAATTGTGATGTTGTTATCACTATATTTCATACTCTATGTCATTTGGCTGCTTCTGATGGTAAGCTGAACCTTTACTAAAGTATTTCCACTCCAACCCCCACATGTTGAGATATTATTCAAAATCTTCATTTTTGCACAACCTTTTTTAGAGGGTTTGGCGCTGGAAATTATTGAATGTTCTCATCCTGAAGACCGTAATATTATATTACGTGGAATCGACATTATATTAGCCCAATTTGATCACTACAAAGAAAACAAAGAATTTGCTAAAAATGTTGTCCAAGTTGTTTATGAGGTTACGCGATATAGTAAGTACTTGTAAAAATTATATTCCCTCATTGGCTTGAAAGCTTTTTAGATTTTGTTTATACTATGATTAAATGCTGTTGTCCTATCTGTACCAAAAGTGATTTTAAAAACTGTACTTAGACTATCTATCTACTTCTCTGCCTTAGGGCACGTCTATGACTATGGATACCAATTTTTGAATATATTACTTACAAGATCCGTTGACATGTTTTTTCTTGGTTTGTCTACGCTTCTTTTTCGTTGAGGTTTGCCTTCAATGATTACCAGTAGGTTATTTATGACCTATTCAATTGTTATTCTGTCGTTGATATCCGCTAAGACTTCTTCATTTGTCTTCTTCTCTTGCCATGAGATTTTTCGTATTCTTCTCCGTATCCATATTTTAAATGCTTCAATTTTCTTCTTATCTCTATATGTAGTGTCCACGTCTCAGAAGTATGCTCTAGATTAGTGTCTTCACTATTTTCTTCTTTGTTTCTATGTATTTTCAGACTTTGTAATTCTGTCTTTGCCATTGCTATTCTTCTTGACATTTTTCGTCTGATGAAATTATTCCTCCCAAATATTTAAATTTCTTAACTTGTTCTATTTGTTGGCCATTCAGAATAATGTTGCCTGGGTCGTTTCCCTTTTTTGATTTTCTTTACATTAATCCCATATTTAAGTTTTTGTTAGCTTTATCGTTGAGTTTATTTATGAGTTGTTGTAATCCCTGTCAGTGCTATTGTCTCTTGATCATCCGTACTTCTTTCATTAACTCGCCACCTATGCCCTCATTGACGTCGAATGCTTCATTCATCATGTGTTCGGTATAGATTGAGACATCCCTGTCTTACTCCTTGTCCTATCTCCGCTGGATCTGATTTGTTATTTTCAATTTTTATGTTTGCCGTTTGTGATTGATGCAGAGTTCTTGAATGAGTCTGGTCTTTTTTAGTTAATTCCTATTCTTTTGATGTTTCTAGGAGTATTTTCCACTTCACTTTGTCAAATGCCTTTTTAAAGTCAATGAAGATTGTTATTGTGTTCTTCACTTTTTCTTATCACTTCCTTTTGATAAAACGTATAAAATCTTCTATCTTGTAGTATATTTCTTAAATTTCATCATCTTTGTGCTGTGATGTTGGCATGTATACCTGTTCGTAAGATTTGCTTCATTTGTGATTATGACTGTCTTAATGACACTTCTAGCGTGGTGTCTGTCAATAATGTCTTTGTTGCTCCTTGCCACCTGAGTAGATAATTCTGAATCCGTTGCCTTTCTATCAGGTTTCGTTGTTTTATGTTTCTCCATTTCATCTTGAAATTTTTGAGTATTCCGTCACATTGCAGGGTCCGCGTGTTCCAAGGGCCACACCCTAGGTCATTTCCATGTTTTTGGTTATTGATACCAGTAATTCTTAGTATCTAGCCGCCACCGGAGTCCGAGTTCAAAGGGCCGCTTGGTACTAGGGATCGTGTTGTCATTCAAGGGAGGGATAGTGATACAGCTGTTGAAGCCAATAATTTTAGTAATGAGATTCCGTTGTTATACTTTCATTAAACAGGGTTCCCAAAAATATCGCTTTTGGATATCAACATTCTATGGCCTGTATTACATCCAAAGACAACAAGGTTTGAACACAAATTAAGTCGAAATACAAATATCGATCTATGTTTAATAAGTATGCTGGACCATAAAGTTGTATCGATTAATCCAGAGACGTTTTTAAATGTCAAATATCTGTCAATTCGCACAGTATTTCAGTCATTTACAATTTGCCATTCATTATGGAAATAAAATCACAAAGTGTTTATTTTTTGTCAAAACTCTAACTGAAAACAATGTTAGTTGTGCAGAGATACTCGGATATCTTGTTAGAGAATGGGTGATGCTAATATTCCGTCTTTACGACATATTCAGCGCCTTGCAAAGAAATACCGTGACAACGTCAGGGTCTCAGTCATGAGGAAACCGGTATCTGGCCGTCCAAGAATATCGCGTACAGCTAAAAACATTGCAAACGTTCAGCAAATGCTAGAAGAGGACAACCGTGTTTCCTTTAACATCATTGCAATTACCTATGACCACGGTGTACCAAATCATAACCAAAGATTTAAGGGGCAAAAGTCTTTCTGCAAAGTGGATTCCACATGAACTCACTGAGCAGCACATGCTTCAACGTGTTGATATCGCTCAGCAGTCTTTAAATTTGATTCACGGTGAAGTAACTGTTATCGACGAGAAATGGGTAAATGCAAATATACGAGCTTGGGATGACCCACTAACACTACAACCTCTGAAAACTATGTCTGCTCGAAAATTCCACATCAAAGGGGATTATTATGTGCAGTTTTGGAAGCGTGAGTCTGTTAATGCCCCTAGATACCTATATCTAGTTCTTTCAAGGAATTATCAACGTTCGACGCAGAGGGATAGTCGTTAACATGCATGACAATGCTCCCCCGCTCCCCCCCCGCCATAAGGCCAATCTCACGCAAAAACTTTTGACAGACAATGCAATCACAGTGGTCCCACCGAACTTTAATCTTCTAATTTCAGAAACTTTGAGGCCAGTCGTCGTGCAGAAGTCTTTCAGAACCGAGAAGCTGTGCGGGTTTATCTCGAAAAATATTTGCAACAATTTAGCCGATTTATTTTAACGATTGAACTTACAAAGCTCATGGAGGACTTGAATGCCATTATTGCAGCAGATTGTGATTATTTGTAATTTGTTACTGTTTAGACAATCTTAGCAGACATTTTGAATTCATTTCTGTTGTTGTATTAAATGTGAAACCGTTATTAATAACACATCATTGTACATATCTATTTAAATAAATTAACGCATTTGCGTAGGTATCTAAAAGCGACATTTTTGGAAACCCCTATAGGTACTAATGGCACTAAACCAGTTCTGGGGATGCCATTAGCAAGTTTTATTACATCCTTTGCCAGCTACCGACGCCGCATGAAGATCTTAGTATCCACACCAAGTGGAGTCCAACCTCTTAGCCAACTCGGTAACGAAGTAACACAAATTGTCAGAGATTAATAACCGTAATCAATCCTGAAAGTTCGCCCCTCTGAGATTAGAACCCTCGACGGATGAAGATCTGAGGATGTGCCCCCACCCCCCCTTAGCCAATCATAAACATATATAAAAAAGATACTTTAAGCAAATGTGTCCCTTATACGACTAAGTACAATAATATGTATTTTGTTTAATTGTTACCTATAGGGGATATCTATGCATCTGCGCAGACAGAACTGAGTCATTCAAAGCTGACACAAATTTCTCGAAGATTTTCAAGAAATCCGGTGGGTTTAATATAATTATTGTATTGTAGATTTTTTACTAGATGCCCGTTGCAGCTTGGTTTGAAAAATGCATATATTTTTTAGCTCTAAAATGATATTTCTTTGTATGAGATTTTTAAATAATTATGGTATAGTTGGTTAGGTGACCAGTAGTGGTTAAAACACTTGTAGGTTTGTCTCGGTTATGCCTCGACAAAACATACTTCTGTGTATAGCTATAGATCGCATTTTTATAATCTTTTGTGAATTGTGCTTAAGTCACCCGCATTCTGACCTTTTATTTTAATTTGACGTAAATATGTTGGACTCTACCAAGTGTTGTATAATTTATGGTTTTGCTATAAATATTACATTTTTTTCAAAAAAAATTGAGATTTTCATTATTTGTTCGCTGTTATTAGGGGTTGATTTATGAAATTGGTTTAAAAATCAGGGCGCTATGCTGTTAAACACACACGAAGATGTCTACATTTATAAATACAGGGTGTGTCAAAACATCTGAAGATTGTGGCAGGAACCTAGGGATATCTGTAGCTTGGAGGAGGTAGAAGAAGAAGATTTTGAGATTGATGGAGAGTTACTAAGGATATATTAAATTTAAAAATGTCGCTGACGCACTATATGTGAAAATAAAATCAAAATATAAGAACCAAATATATTTTTTGTTTTTTCAGTGGTTTAAACTAATTTTGTACAAAAAATGCCATTAACACAGAACAATAGAGATAAAAATTTAAAATTTAACAGACAACAAGATAAATTATAGTTTGTGGAAAATAATAGATACAAAACAAGAAAAATAAACAATGTTCATAAAAAGGGATAAGAAAGATCAGAATTTAAAAGTGTTAGGAAATGTTAGAATGGCAAAAATGTCTTTCAGAGAAGTATGTTTGATATAAGATGGAAAGATATTGGTGTTGAAGGTTTCCAAACAACGGGATTTAAAATTGTAAATAGTAGAAAGAATAGGTGGAAAAATAATGAATAATATGAGGCCCAATAAGGCCGAAACAGCTGTCCTGGGCTATCACATGCGAGTAATATAAATAAGTAGTATATTTTTATGGTGTATACCTGTTTTTTTTATTATTGCTCTTAACAGATTGATGGAGAGTTATTAAGAATATTTGAGAATTGAGGGCAAGGGTCTCAGGGACATTTGTGGATTGGGGAGACAACTAAGGATTGCTGGGTGTCGGGAGGATCTTTGAGATTTCTGTAGATAAGTCCCTCCCCAATCCTCAGTTACCCCCAGAGTATCTTCCCCAAATATCCCTGAGACCCTCTCCTGATTCGCAAGAATATCTGGCAATCTCTAGATGTCCTTATGATTCTCATCTATCTCCAAATAATCCCAGGTTCCTGCCACAATTCTCAAATGTTGTTTAAAGACTTTTGAAGCACTCCGCAGATTGAATGCATAGAGTGATATTTTGTGACATTTAAATAGTTTTATATTTTTGCTCTATTTTCAGAATATTTTTCGACCTTGTCAAGTTATTTTGAAAGAATTCAGAGAGTTGAATATATAATACATGCTGCATCCATCAACTTTTCACTATATTTTGTTGGTTTCATAAATTGTGATAATTACCGTTATTTTGCTTTGTTTTTTTACTTTTAAAAACTAATATAGTCTGTTAATTATTTGATTTTTTTGTTCAAACGATAAAATTAGTTCCAAACTTTTCCTGATATACCTACCTATACATGAAGTGGTGTTGGATTTCAACACAACAGATACCTATAGACTCGATACTTAGTTCTGACATGTACTTTTAAATGTAAAACATGAAAAATTAAAGGTTAGATAGGAATTTATGATTGACAGACGATTTATGGGCTCGATTTGAAAAAAGTCCGTGGCGGCCATTTACCCCCTTGCTATGGAAGACCTTTGTGTTTTTACGTGGTGGAACCCTTTTTAGCTAGGGTCAAAATCCATAGATATTCATAGTCGTTCTTATGAGTAAACTCCCTAAAATTGCTATCATCGTTCTACATTATACAGTACATTTTACTGTCTCACACCTATTCTGATAAAAATGATGCCAAAGGGAATTATACCACAGCGTATCTCTGTGGAATTACCTATTTGAACTGCGAAAGCATCAAAGTAAGTATGTGAAAAGCTCAAGCATATCTGATTTAGTATAAAAATAAATTTTTGGTTAGAAATAAATTAATCTTTTATTCTTAAAAAATGGGTCCATATTTAAAATTTTGCTACCCTCCGAAATTGCACTCAATTTGCAGAATTAAACGGTGAACACTCTAAGCTCAGATTAATATAATGGACAGGTTACATATACACAATCTTTGGTAATGAGGACTAAATTTAACTAGACGAAATCACTGCTAGCTATTGCTTAAATTTATATAGCTGGTTTTTAGAGCTTGAGTTGTTAGAAAATTTAGTAAAAGAAGTGCGTATGAAATTTGGAAAAATTTAAAATTACTAGTTCTCAGCTCAACCTATTAGGTAGTATGAATAAAATCTTAAACTTAAGCTTAAATTTTTAATGGGTTAATTTGAATAAAAAGTATAAAATTTGTAATATTGAATCTCCGAATGATTGTTTCTATATAAGCTGATACATAAATATCTGTAAACGAAATGTGTATAAAAAGTGAAACAATTTTTAAAACTTATTCATACTACCTATTTTTTATTCATGCACCAAAAGATATTTGCATACGCCTACAAAAGTTACGGATTTTTTAATGATTTTCTTCAAAATAAGTGTACAAAAGACAACAAAGATGAACAAGCAGATGTCTAGTGTAGCTAAAATTTACATTCATATCACAAAAATTTAGATATAATATTGGTTTTATAATTTTGGGAAATTTACCAAATATTGTTTTTGGTTTATTCCAATCACTTCAAAATGAAATGCAATCATAAAAAGTTTAAATCGATACCCAGAATGTCACAATAAAAAAGCAGAACCTATTACTAATATTTTATAACATAAAATATATGTATTAAAGAACTATCCATACGCTGTAGTGTATTGAAATATTATATATATATTATAATTTATTATTTAAACTTCTTATAAAACGTATTGATATAGTTAATTTTTAAATATAATTCTGGAAACTATACATACATCTCAAATTATGGCCCTAGTTTTTAAGCGAAAACTTTTAGCTCTGGATTATCCAAATCCTAATAGTATCGATATATCAGGTATGTATATAATTATTTCAATAATGATTATATATGTATTTTACTTGTTTAATAGTACACACTGCTATTTAGCATTTCATCCCAAAACATTTCCAAAATACATTGGGTACCGGTAAAGAACCTCCGCCGTGGACACATCAATTTGACTAATTAATCTTTGTAAATTTTATATCCGATGATGATTATCAGTAATAGCATTTTCAAGGTCAACTGAGTTTCCACTAAATATTCTCCAAGATTTTATTACTGAAACTACAGTCATCTGATGAAGTTTAAAAATTGTATACTGATATGATCTTAAAAATTTTTCCATACATATATTGCAAGCCATTCACTATTAAACTTTGGTAACATTATTTAGTATCTATGACATATATATTTTATAATATTAAATAATAGCTTTGTCCATAACCTCTCTATCAGTGCTAAGAGCCATTTTAAAATATGGACTGGAGAGTATCTGTATATCTTGAAATTCCAGGAGCAAAATTGGAAATACCAGGTCCAAATACAGAAATATACTAATTAATTTTATATCATTGTAACTCAAAAACTACTAA
>JAUYWI010081654.1:0-13123 GCA_034780595.1 Parotoplana pacifica
ATCGAGAACAAAACTATCAAACTGCTTAAATAAACCATTCTACTTCAGAACTTGATATTTGGCTTTTACTGCTACAGTTTTGTATGAAATATTTAATTTTGAAAGGTTTAAAATTCAAATAGTTATGTATATTCTAAAATTAGTTTAATTTTTGCATACTACTTTTTCTTAGGTGTTGCATAAAAGTAGTACCTAACCTGACAACAATTTAGCGAGAAAATAATTATAGATTTGAATTCTGCATATTAATATTAGTCAGTAGTTGTAAAATTACCTGTGCATACATTCAAAATGTAGGTATATTTACTTTATTTTTGTCATGCATATCAAACTGTTATGATGTAGGTTGTGAAATATTCTTTAAACACACCTTCAATGTTTTATTGAATGGTCTTCATAAATTGAATGCTGATGTAAAAAAAGGCAACATCCTGCCAAACAAAGCTTGAATTTTCAGTGAGCAAACCATTGTATTAGGTTTCGATAATTCATATATCTATGTAGTATTCATGTAAAGATTTAACCTTTCTCACACTTATATACATTTTAGCAGTAAGTGTTTTTATTAATGAATTGACTGTAGATGTACATATTACATATACTTAATTCTGAAATAAAAGTATGAAGATAAAATTATTTATTTTGAGATTATTTGACAAAAGGTATCTAAAACCAATGGCCTCTAAATATGGTACATGCACATCCTTTTCCCTTAAGTAGTCAATGGTATAAATAAAGATAAATGAGATGAATAAGATAAGTAGCAAGCCTCAGCCATTATTAGCATTCCCCATTCTGGTAATTCATATATTTTTACATATCAAATGGCTAAATTTGACTCTCAAAGACTTTTTACTACTTTTATTTTAGATGAATCATGAATGCTTATTAAATTACCTACCATTTATTTATTTATTATTATTTATTATACATTTATAACATGCTCCAAAGTTAGTCAAGCTAACTGTCTGCAGCGCAAACAATTTTTTAGCTTATTTTATATTCTATCTAACTATTTGCTCCCATAATTAAATTGATGTAGTTGAACTGCAAATTTTAGATTTAATTATTTCTATTCCTGCATTACTTTGCTCATTTTTATTACTAGGTTCTTGCTTTATAGCTTCCCCCCTCTCATTTCAGCAGCACTATCACTGAGTTCATTATCTTGTTCTGTATTGGATTTAGTCTACTTCAAATTAAATGCCAATGTTTCACTTTCTGTTGAGTGCCCTTATTTCAGCCTGGTGAAATTAACACTAGAAGTGTGGATATGTTAATTGATGTAAATTTCAATGTTCAATCATAAATAACTTTTTTGCCCAATATTTTATGAAGCAGTCTTTCTGGACTTTTATATATTTATGAGCTAATAATAATTATGAAATTGCAAGAAGATCGGTAGGTATGTTCATAAAAAAGTTATAGTAAAAAACTGCTTGAGGTGTGGCTATGTCAATTGATGTAAATTTAAGAACTTTAAATACAAAATCGAAATCACCCTATTTCTAAACAAATTTGAACGAAAAATAGATATATAATCCAGCAGATAATTATTCAAACATATTTATACATGTAAAAAATGCATAGCAATACAGATATGATATATAGTACAATGTCAAAAAGTCAATGTAAAAAAATGCATAGATGTTGCAATGTCAAGGAGTCAATGTCAAAAATGCCTAGCAAATACAGATACAATTGATATAGTAATGTCAAAAAAGAATTTCAAACTTGCAGATTATGTGTACATCGTGAGTAAATTGTGGAAAGGCCTTTGCCACAAACTAGTCTATTTCACCAAATTATAAATTGGTAAAATGTAATAATAAAAATAGCAAAAATATCAGTTGTATGGGGCATATATGTACAATATATAAATATTATCATCTAAAGTTTAATTGTTAGTATTTTTTATGCAAAAATGTTCTTAAAATCATATAGGTTATTTTTATATTGTTTACATTCAATTTAGTTGTCTATTTTTATTGTTACACTTCCATGCTTCTAGTGTTATAAAGGAACTGAATAATGAACTATGACATGATATACATTATGGCTGTGTTAATGTTCCACAGAATTCCTTGTGAATAATTGATATCTATACTTCACATAGTTCCACTGTGAATAATTGATGTCTATATCCCACAGAATTCCACTGTGAATAATTGATGTCTATATCCCACATAATTCCACTGTGAATAATTGATGTCTATATCCCACAGGGCCAAATCCAAATGTATTTGCCATTTGATTAAAAATAGTGCATGATATTATATACCTACCTATTTGATTAAATAAATCAAATCTTTGTATCAATGTTTCTTAAGATTATTATTTAAAAAAAATTATATTAAAGCTAGCAAGGAGAAAGCTATAAATAATTTTCCTAAGTTTTTCGAAAATAAAAAAAAATATTTTCCATATCTTAAAACTAATAGAATTTAATTTATTTTAAAAATCTAATACCTATACCTTATTTATAATCTGTAGCTACTTTAGACAAACATAAAATGAAAATTTTATATTCCTATAAAAATAATTATACTACTTATATATAATATAAGTAATATACAACCCTGCTAGAAATTACCAGATACACTCATTTGTTAGACATTTTGACACATTTTTATTTAATTAAACAACTTCATATAATATTTAGCCTATTAATTTGGAGTCTGGCTAAACACTGTGACAGGCTTAGTACGAAAATCCAATTCGACAGGCTCAATATCAAATAGGAGAGGTCAAGGAGGTGTCCAAAATTGGTTGCAAGGCAAGACAGAACACTCATCAGACTGTCAGTTCAGAATCCTCGATCCAGCAGCACAACCGTGCCCAGATACATACAAGTGGAGTTGAAGCCAGCCCATGTATCAAGCTGACTTTTCTCTTATGTGGCATGCAAGACACCACTTCTCATGACTCAGCATAGAGCCTGGCGTCTTGAATGGTGCTGGCAGCATGTGGGGTGGCCTGCAGTGCAAGGGTCTGAAACCCTTCACAGATGAGACACCTCTGCATCTGGCACAGTGGCAGCAATATCACAGCTGACATGGAGTTGTGCATATTCAGATTGTTCAACCAAGGATTCAAGGTGGCAGTGGTAATTTAATGGTTTGGAGTGACTTTCCAAGTCATGGTGTGTTTTCACTGCATCATTTTCAAGGAAATGTCACAGCTCAAACACAAGTTGAAGTGCTGATAGAGCATGTACAACTATTGCAAACTTGCCGATCTTCTAGGCTGTGATTATGCCTAGCTGATGAGACCCAACAAGGCCGAAACAGCTGTCCTGTGCCATCATTTGCGAGTAGTATGAATAAGTAGTATAATTTTATCAAAGTATTCCTGTTTTTTGTATTGCTTTTAACAATTTGATAATCATAAATAATATAATATATGTATGTATATAAAAATGGTCACTACAGAGCAAAAAATGTTATACATCTAGACAATACTTATATATATAGTGTTTAAGAGTATTAATAAGAAAAGCATTGGAAGCCAATTTTTTGTATTAAAAGGCAGTCACGCTGTCACAGCAGGTCCTGGCCAATTAATGCATTTAAGATAATAATAAAATAACAGGAATACTTTGATAAAAATATACTACTTATATATAGACAGTCTCTTGTCATCAGAGCATTTTGCCTAGACATCTAGGTGTCTCAATGACAGTGTCTTGTTGGCTTGTCATCTAGATGGTATATTGTTTTTTATTGATGGAACCCATAGTTTTATTATCAATTATAATTTTGTTGATGATTTGATCTTGAAGGGATGTTGCCATATTTATATTTTTACACATCTTTTGGTTGGATTACAGTCATTTCTATGATGTTAGTACTGTCAAAGGCTTGACAGATATTTATTTCTAATTTTGAATGAATGCTACTGTAAAGATTTTATTCTACATTTTGTTCATTGTCAATAATACTCTAGTCCAATCATTCTAGGTTTCGCAGGTTTTGTATTCAATGTGTTGCTCTGAAATAATCTTGCAAATAGAAAATACTGAAAATGGCATTCATAGCTCTTTCAAAGAAATCAATTTTTTATATCCAATTGGCTTCAAATTCAGAAGTGACTGCAGTTGATGTTACTAGTAATTAAAAAATTAACATTGTCCTAAATTTACAGGAAATGCAGTTTCATAAAAAAAAGATTTATGATATTTTTATTAAAATTATGAATAAATTCAATACTACTTGCAAGTAATGTGCATATAAAACACATTGATTTGTTAAATCAAATTTATGATATTTTAAAGAAAACACATTTCCAGTAGAGACAGGATCATATCAATTTTTTAAATTTCTTGTAACATCAGCGGTAAGTACCCTAATGTTTGGATAAATCTGAAATATACGATTTTTCAATAGATAGGAATTTAACATTTTCCTATCATAGTATTTTAATTGTTACGTAGTGAATACAAAACCATTAAAGGAAACATTAAACATTGTTGATCTCCTTTTTTCATAGAATTACTGGACTACTGACCTTTCTAGAGTTTTGTACACCATACACAATCCTAGAATAATTATATTGTTATGTTAACAAAAATATAATGTAATAAGTAAACAACAGATAAATTGTAATGCTGGTCAACTCAAATGTTGTAAATTACCTTGTCACTCACCTTATAAACAAGATATGTTGAAAGAAATCTTTACTGTAGCAAAGACTACTTATATTAGTTTGTAATAAATGATGAATATGTTTTGTTTTAAACCAAATACTTCAGAAGTCGTTTCAAAAAGTTGTTGTACCCTATGAACTTCTCCTCGGTCTATTTCCAATTGCATAGTCTGGCAGTTTTGTAGTCTGGCTCTTCTGGTGATATCTGGCAGGATGTGATCACTCATCATGTTATTGTAACTTGCTGTTCTCAGACCACCTTCAACATACAGCAGCTGACCCACACCTTGTGGAGAAAGAGGAGCTCAGACAATTATGGATCTTCCATGATCATAAACACAAGGCTGCACACTGTTTCTTTGATGAACTCTCTGACTTCTAACATACTGTTGCTGTGTCGTTTGAATCAGATAGCTTGTAGACTCATTACTAAAACCAATCTTTCTCCATTGTACAGGAATTAAGCCTACATGCTCACATGCCTTGCAGACAACAGAGGTTTTTCTTGACAACATAAGAGATATAGCCTGGCTTGTAGTAAAGAGCCTGTGTCGAACAGTTCTAGTGCTAATTTCTGCATTTCTATCATGATGGAATTTTTGGGCTAGACCGCTGCTCCCTAGAGTTTAATTCTCTCTGACTAAATGAAGGTGGCATCTGTCATCTCTGTGGGTCCGGATTCTTGCTCTACCTCTGCATCGACAATCTCAAACACTTCTTCAATGCTACTGAACACTTTTTCCATGCTTCTGAAGCAGCTTAATTCTCTGCTTGAGATTCCTTCTCCACTGAGTGTGACTATTTGCAACCGCTGATCATAAGAGAAACAGTCTTTCGTAATATCTTCTATTTTCTCTCTTTTTATGCAACTATAGCCACCTTTCTTTTCTTTTATCCTTTGATTTGAAATATACAAAAAGTTTATATTGCCCAGTCAGATATTATGCCTGGCTGAGGATGCCGAAAGCTGTCATGGGCTATCATTAGTGAGTAATATAAATAAGTAGTATATTTTTATCAAAGTATACCTGTTTTTTATTAATTCTCTTAACAGATTAAATGCTAAGAATATGTTAATAAAGGTAGTATTATATTTACCTTTGAGAGAGATATACAGCCTTTTACTAAATCATTGTTTTTTCTGAATTTAAATGTTTCTTTTTAATATAGCATGCATATACATGATTAAAAAACATATGGATATATTTACCCATAAACTATAAAATGTGTACATATATAGGACATTTTACACAATATCAAACTTCATCAATTAAATAACATTCAATAGATCTCTTTAACATGATTATATTACTAATTTTCAGAACCATACTGTGCTCATTTGGTTAAAATATCTGGATAATAATTTCAGTAGAAATTGATACGCTTTAAAAACTAAAATTATGGTTTTTGTAATATGTACATTTATAATTTTAGGCCATAGGGGGGGGGGAGCTCAGACCAAAAAAACATTTTGGTGAACTGATTTCAATTTTCCATCACATTGGTTAAGGCCTTATTAAACAATTTGAGAATATATGTGCAAGTTGGTGGTAACGGCCTCCCCTGAAGTCTATGGAGGGTCAATTTTATTTTAGAGCAAAATATATTTTTAGTAAATTCTATTTTCAAAAGGATTAATTTAAAGTTCATCTCACGCAACTTAACTAAACACTTGTATATTCAGTTGAGAACAGTTGGAAAGGTTAGTTTTGTCATTTATGAATCTCAGCCTTCATAAAAAAGCATTGATGTATATAAACAATGTTTCTTATGGTTGAGTAAATTTTTACTAGATTGTAAATTTCTCTTCATAAAACTAATTTCAAATGTTTTGCATTGATAATAAATTGTATACAGTGATGCAATCTTTAAACAAAAGAGTTGTAGAGGCACATACATTTTTGTAATCGTCAACCTAAAAACAAAATAAATCTCTGTCGTTTTCTTTTCAATATGTATTTTAGAATAATTAAAGTGTTTGTACTCTGCTAATCACACTGACTCAATAGTAGCTATTATTGATTTTTCTTATCTTGCTCACACATGTCTGTAAGTGTATGCATGATGGGTTTTTAATTATATCACCGACTCATTTTATCACTGTTGACAATGACATCTCTGTAGCAGATAGGTGTTATTGACTTTATATGTTGTCTTCTATCCACATCCTTATCCAGTAGTGCATAATCGGCATTTGATCAAAGTGAGACGATTTGTTTGTATCATCGGAAGCAGAGGGGTGTGTTCTTCAAAGTGGAGATCTCTGTCATTGCAATCTTATTTTAGTACATATTTAAAAATGAAAAAATGTATTGTCACATAATATTTGTTTAATGCAATAACTTATGTATTTTTCAACCCTACCGTTTTTTATTATTATTAAAGTGATTGTTGTAGTTTAGTAAATCAATTTTTTGTAGTTATCACTCATAATAACCTCCTCCTAGCACTGCACGTTCTCACCCCACATTCTTAGTAGCAATGGAGTGTTTGCAAATCTGTTAGTAAGATGGAAGAGTTGTAGAAGCGGCCAAAGATTTAGAGGTGTAGTGACACCAACGATGGAAGAGTTGTAGAGGCATCAAAGGTGGAAGAGTTGTAGAGGCATCAAAGGTGGAAGAGTTGTAGAGGCATCAAAGATGGAAGAGTTGTAGAGGCACCAAAGATAGAAGAGTTGTAGAGGCACCAAAGATGGAAGAGTTGTAGAGGCACCAAAGATGGAAGAGTTGTAGAGTCACCAAAGATGGTAGAATTGTAGAAGCAACACAGATGGAAGAGTTGTAGAGTCACCAAAGATGGAAGAGATGTAGAGTCACCAAAGATGGAAGAGATGTAGAGTCACCAAAGATGGAAGAGTTGTAGAGGCACCAAAGATGGTAGAATTGTAGAAGCAACACAGATGGAAGAGTTGTAGAGTCACCAAAGATGGAATAGTTGTAGAGTCACCAAAGATGGAAGAGTTGTAGAGTCACCAAAGATGGAAGAGATGTAGAGTCACCAAAGATGGAAGAGTTGTAGAGTCACCAAAGATGGAAGAGATGTAGAGGCACCAAAGATTAGAAAGCTGTATTGGCAGCCGATGGTTTTTTTGTCATTTGTCTAGTCCTGTCAAAAAATGTGAATGGAAAAAGCAATCACGGCTCCAGGAAGTATTTATTTAAACATTCAAATTATATTCAATTAATTAAATAGAATTCATAGACATCAATAATGGCAGCACATCAATTTGTTTAGCGGTATTTGCATGTATTTTTATCAAAATGTGCTGGGTTACAATTTTGCTTTGTACTGATGAGGAACAAATACCACAACTCTTCTTTAGAACGATTTCCTGCAAATATTCATGATTAATTATATTTAAATTATTTCATGTTGTTTGGAGATATTCAAATCACTGCGTAAATACCCACACACAATATAATAGCGTGATCAACCATTTTTAGCAACACAAACCATCAAAAATGACATTAAATTTGATGAATGACATGATTGTGACGATTTTGGGCACCTGATTTTGGTAATTGTTTTTTTCTCTAAAAGTCCAGGAAGCTATTGGTGTGGGTATTCACATTGTGACATTTATAGGCTTCTTATTTGATGGAGGATCTTTTCAAATGGCTAACGCACATACTTAATGTGTATCTATACAAAAGTTATCTAATTTTTATTTGTTTGTAGATATGGAAGAGATTCATCGTGGTGTGTTGAAGCAATGCCGATCCCTCTTGGTTCGTGAGCTTCGTTTGAATGCCGTACTGGACTATTTGGTGGAGAAGGAGATCTTTTCCGATGAGAACGATGAAAGCTGCCGACTGACATCGAAGACCAGTCAGGAAAATATTCGCAGCTTCCTTGGCATCCTACCCCGATGTGGTCAAAATGCCTTCCATACCTTCATCCAGGCCCTGCTGTCCACCAACCAAGAAGACCTGGCCCGTAAAATCAATGAAAATGAAAACATTCGACGGATGGACGAACGTTTGCCTGTTGTGGCCATGTACCAAATCGACGATCGCCCGCCGCGGCCCTCGGAGCCGATCTCGATCATTTCGGAGCCTGCCAGGCAAAGTCCAGTTGACCTTCTCGACCGAGACGACTACTACTCCATCCAGTCAAATCCCCCGGGTTATGTGTTGATAATTAACAATGTTAACTTTCGCCACACACTGAAACCTCGACTAGGGTCTGACATTGATGTGACTAATCTCAAAGACCTGTTTGAAGGCTTGTCTTATCACGTTGACACTACTGGCGAGTTGACGGCCGTTGAGTTATACGACAGGGTGAGCACATTCACCCAAAAAGCCGAACATAGCACCGTCGACTCCAGTGTGCTGGTGCTCATGACCCATGGTGAACGCGACTGTGTCCTGGGGGTGGATGAACAGCCTGTCTACTTGGATCATATTTTTAAACTGTTTTCAGCAAGCAGGTGTCCGTCGCTTCGCGGGAAACCCAAACTGTTCCTCATTCAAGCGTGTCGCGGGGACTCCAAGGAACCTGGCACCAATGTGACTGAAGCTGGGCGCATCACCTCTTTCAATGTTCCCAGCGATGTCGATCCACTTGACCTGGTTGGCTCAATCAGCTCCACTTCTATCGGAGCCACTGGTGAGGAGGAAGAGGAGGAGGAGAAGGAGAACGAAGAAGGCTGCACTGAGTCGAAGGAAGGTCTGAAGAAGCCGCCGGAAATGCTGCCGGAAATGGTCGACCAGCTGCGCGGCTATGCCACGTATCCCGGCTTCGTGGCTTGGCGCCACACGACGGATGGCTCTTGGTACGTGGCGGCTTTCTGTAAAGTTGTCAGGGAGAACCATCGCCGGCTGCACGCCCTGGACCTACTGACCAAAGTGAACGGGGTTGTTGTGAAGGACTATGCTGCTGGTGGCAATGTGCAGATGCCAAAACCCGAGACAACACTTCGCAAACAATTTTTTCTAACTCCGCTCTAGGAAGTGTTGTTCTAGGTCCTTTTATGCACCAATTTGGAGAGATTTGTCGCCCCTTAAACTAGTATTTTATACTTAACGTGGATGGAAACATATTTTCCTATAGTGTGAGACAAAACTACTTACTAGTAGTATTGTATTTTATCATAATTTTTATATAAAATTTATGATAATTTAAAATACTACTCGCAAGTAATGTTGTACATAATATTTAAAGACGCAGACCTTGTAGACTCACCCTGTAGATGGTTGTTTTCTACGTAAACTCGTTCAGAATGTCATATAATAAAGCGCTCTTCACCAAGTAACTTGAGGGTGTGTCTCGAACTCTGGGTACCTCCGGATGCGTAGTCCGGCGCGCTAACCACTCGGCTGCTCAGAGAGTGGTTCTACCCCAGTAGGGTTGATTGTATTTACCAGCGCTGACCAGAAATGTATGTGGCAGATATTAGCATCTCGACATTGATTTTATTAGGTTTGTCTTTTACGTGGTATGTAGTGTGTTTAAGAGCAATAATAAAAAATCAGGAATACTTTGATAAAAATATACTACTTATCTATATTACTCTCAAATGATAGTCCAGGACAGCTGTTTTGGCCTTGTTGTGCCTCATCAGTTGGCATAATCATTGCCTGAATAATATAAAATGTTCGTATATTTCATATCAAAGCATGGAAGTAAAGAAATATTGTTAATTTTGTAGAAGAAGAGAAAACGTAGAAGATATTCAAAAGAAATGTATTGGAAGCCTGTTTCTTCTTTTATGGGCAGTCACGCTGTCAAAGCAGATCCTGGCCAATATGGCTTCTTTTACATGTTATTTGTTAGGGTGATATTTTTGTTTTAATGATTGCATTTGGAGGGTTGTCTTTTGACTCTTTTTTATATTTGCGCCTGTATTGTCTCTGCATACTCATACCTATTGCCTATGCAGATATTTTGTTTATCTATTCATATCTATTGCAATTCAGATGTTTTTCTTGTAACACTTACTTGTAATAGGGGTAAAATAACCTTGCAAAAAGACCGACATTCTGGTAACCTAATCATTGACTTATACAATAAGCTCGGGTATACTATGGAATTCAAATTTCTTTTGTACCTTTTTTCAAATAATAACCTCCCCTGACTGTGATTGGCAGGATGCGCAAGAGCATTGCTCCACAAAGACCGATTTTTCACTCTTGTTACCAGACTTTTGGTCATGGTGCAGCAGCAGCTGTATAACTTCAAGGCTTAGTCGGTTAACTTATGTAATTTATATAAAAATTATTATACCATACAATACTACTCGCTAGTAATATTTAATATATTTTTATTAATTAATACAGACTTTTAACACGCCCTGCAGTGACTTAACCTCGACCATGAACGATTAACCTTCTGCAACCGATGAACTCCAATCGGTTATTTGTAGATAATAAATTAACCAATGCCACCTTAATAACTACTTCTGCGTGTCCAACTTATTGTCGCTATTTTTTCTCACTAATAAACGTTTTACTTACTTACTTACACTTTAGGCTTGCTGGTCGTAGCTTTCTAATTTTTAGAGAAATACCATTAGCAGAGGAGCTACTGGCTTAAAATGGGTGGATCGTGCATTTTTTAATAAAATTTAGCCACTTACACACAATATGAAATGTGGTGGGTAACCTGCAACCTTTTTTGTTTCTTGTGACTAGAACGAGTGTGAGACGCCATTTTCAAAATGGCCGCTATTTTACTACTTCGATTGTTCATAGGTCAGAAACTAAACATTTTATGTATTAGGGAGTCCAGAAAACCAACCCAAACTATCCAAAGAAAAAAATTTTCAATCTTGTCTGGGATCCCTCTGTATAGATATCGATGATGTCACTGACCACCTTTAGCCAGAAACGTTAAAATATATTTTAATACTTCTTTGACACTGCTATTGAAGTGAATAATAATGTATTCTGACGGTTCTATATTCATAGTGTCCGCGTTCAGTAAAAGTCAGTAAAATAAATGTGGTCAGGAAAAGTCAGTAAATATTGATACCAGTCAGTAAATTTAAATATTTATGTATACATTTTTAAAATTTAGATCTTTATGTATACATTTACCCATGTCCAATGGAATCAATCATTCTTTATAAAAAGTATTAATATATTATTATTATTTTTTAATGTATGTGTTAATGTTGCTAAGCACAGCTATTATGGTTGCAGAGATAAGTGCCTCTGGCATGCTGAGCTGTCATTAGGTAAGTTCAAGTAGAGCATTTATGGCTGCATTGAATTAGGCACCCCTGGCATGCTCAGCTGTCATTAGGTAAATGCAAGCAGAGCCTTTGGCTCCAGGGAATTAGGTGACCCTGGCATGATCAGCTGTCATTAGGTAAGTGCAAGCAGAGCCTTTATGGCTGCAGTGAAGTAGGCACCCCTGGCATGCTCAACTGTTATTAGGTAAGTGCAAGCAGAGCCTTTATGGCTCCAGGGAATTAGGCGACCCTGGCATGCTGAGCTGTCAGTAGTAGGACATGTATGCTAAAATTTTCAAAATATTTTATTTGAACTCAAATTTTATTTTTGGGTTAGTGTGGCCACCCTGATTTTTTCCTTTTGCTAATTTGTTTTATATTTATTTTCTCTTTTCCAGATCCTCTCCTTTAATGTCAAAAAAACTAAATATACATATTATGACCCCAACTGGGAAAAAGAATTCGGATGGTTGTCTAGTGTTCCTGGATCTAAGATTCAAGCTCTTTGTAAAGTCTGTTTAAAAACCTTTTCTCTGAGTAATATGGTTAAAAAGGCACCTATGAGTCACTCAAAATCAAATGCTCATTTAAAGTGTGCCAAAAGTATTCAACATACCACGCCATTAATACCACCATTGTAAACACCATCCACTAGCTCTGATACTGTAAGCGTGGATATTCCATCTACACCATCATCAGCTAAAGTTGAAGTAATTTGGCTATTTAAACTTGTGCTAGACCATCAAAGTTTCCAGTCTCTGGCTAACTTGGCTGATGTATTTCCCTGCATGTTTCCAAATTGTAGTGTAGCTAAGGATTTTTCTTTAGGCTATGACAAGGCCAGTTATCTTATTTCATTTGGACTCACTCCATATTTTGAGAAAATACTGAAAGATCAGCTGAAATGTCTGCACTTTTTTCAAATTCTTTCAATGACAGTTTAAACAACGCCACACAAAAAAATCAAATGGATCAGCATGTGTGTTATTGCGACCCTGTGAAGGACATGGTGATCACCTGATATCTGAACTCTCAGTTCTTAGGACACAGCAAAGCTTCTGATTTAGTCTCAAGTTTCACTGCCGGCTTGAGTGGGGTTTCTTTATCGAAAGTTCACCAAATTTCTATGGATGGACCAGCTGTAAACTGGCGCTTTTATGGTGACATCCAAAATCATATTGGCGATGGGGACAGTGTATCATGTCTGCTTGAAACAGGATCCTGTGGTCTACATATTATCCACAATGTATACAAGAAGGGCATCCTATCAGTTGAATGGGGGATTGAGGAATTTCTGTGAAG
>JAUYWI010081665.1:0-13120 GCA_034780595.1 Parotoplana pacifica
TTAGAATTCTAATGAATGCTTCTTCTTAACTAATTGATCATTTAAATGAATGCTGGAATTATTAATGAATTCAGCCTATTGGTAAAATTAACACTGAAAGCCTAGTTGAGCGTCCTGGTATTCACGTAGTCCTCGTCCTCAACTAGAAAACAATAAATCATCGTATTATTATTCTTTATAGTAAAATTGAAGTGGATTTCCATATTTTTCAATGTCCTTTTCTATTTATTCCATTGTTGCTTTTCGATATTTTGTATTAAAAATTTTTTTAATTCCCAAGATATTTCTGAAAACAATATTTTATGTATAGATAGATATCTCTTAATTTATGATTCTGTAATAATTCAAATTTACTTATCCTTTTATTTTGTAATTTTGATGCTTGAAAAAGGTTTTAAAATAAGTCACGCATAATTTTAATTTTTCTTGTTGATTATTTTAGTTCAAATGTTTCCTTTATATTTCAACAGTTCCTATTTTATCTCTGACAATCATTTTTGCATTCGACACTATGAGAATATTTAATAAATATTAAATGATTTAGTTAATTTTCTATTTGCTCAAAAATGGGTAGTTTAACAACATGGAAAATGTATTTGTGTTATAAATGTGTTAAATTTATCAGAAATATAAAAAATGAAAATAAATAAAATCGAATTAGGTATGTCCAATTGACTATCGACTTTCAGATACCTCTAGAATTATTGATTTGCATCTGGCATTTTGCACACATCTACACTACAACACTGCTATCATAGGAAGTTTTAAAAGTGTACAAAAATGCAGTTTGGCAGTTTGGATACCGTTGTATGTCTATCTAGCTGGTTTCTTTTCAATCATTATCAAATTTCCTCGAATTTCGACTTCATTGTGTTTAACCTCAGAAATGGACAATAGAAAACAGAATCTCTTTATTCGATAGTCGGTGTAGGTACTCGAGTCAACAACTGGCAGCGGGCAAACGGTAGGTACCTACCTAAGCCAAGAATGCATACAGCTGCTGGAAGGCGTAAGTTGAAACCAAACTATACTTATAGTATTGATAAATCGATTTCCATTTTGTGTGTTAGGGTAATAGTTAATTTATCAACTTTATGGCGGAACATATTCCACCTACAGATATATAACATTATTAAATATTTAATTATTAAATATTTTGAAAAGTATCTAAAAAGAATGTTTACAAAACAATAATCAAGACTTATTTAATTATTGATGTGTTTATTATACTTGATCTAGAAATTAATGTTTTTAAAATTTGGTGTAAATAATTCATATAGAATATTTTTGTAGAAATATGTTTTAAAAGCTTTGTAAATAATTATTCAGATTAAAAATGGATACTTCCACAAATAATATGGCGGTTACAACAGGTTCTACTACCAATATTTCTATATTTGAATTATATGAATGCCTCAATAAAGGAGCCATTTTATTATAAGTAAATAAGCATTTGTTTTAATAGTAAATTGCATTAACTCAATTACAAATGGTGATATGTGAACATAGCAATATGGTTTGGTAGCTAGCAGGTACCTACGTGATAAGAGTTCAGAATTGGTTATGTATTAAAGGATATTAAATTGTACGCATTGAATTATTTATGATGAGATATTTGACAATTTTCAACGCCATAAAGATTGCTGGAAATTATGTGACCAGCGGCCCAGTATAATTTACCTAGGTATATTTTATTTTAAAAAATGGTTCTATTTTTTTCAACAAAGATATATGTATATCTGTAATTCAAATTGGTCTTAGATAGAAACATGCCCAAAATAGTAAACAAAAACTTTTGGAAAGTAGATTACCTAAGCATCTCTAACAGACGTGCCAATCTCTATGGTTCTAAACCTACACGAATTGAAAAATTAATATGGAATGCTGAATTCTTCCCCACCTCACAGTCACCCCAAATATATCTCTAATTCTAGATATACAAAATTTCTCCCGATTAGGATAGGGTTAATGGATTTCGTTTTTTGTTATATTCCTAATACAAGGAATGATGCCAAGTCAGTAGTGGCTACATTAGCCATTGTTTCATATGATTGTTTATATAAAATTATGTTCTTTTTCTGGTGCAAACAAAAACATTTCAAAACAAAATGAACATCATTGTGTTATTTCAACAACTATGTATTTGTGTGTTGTTAGATTTGAAAAAAGTAGTAGGTAATTGGTTCTCATACTATCCTATAGGTACATTTAAAAATGGTAGCCTGCACGAATACCTGACACTCATCTCAGTTTGTGATACGAATATAATTTAGAATGTTAACTATAACGAAATTGTTTTTTTATATATATAGGAAATAAAGACGTCTAAATTTAAAATGCCAATATTAATCTTTTCTTTGCGCATGTACTGTTACGTAAGATAGCAAAATTGGGATTATTGATAGAGATAGCCACAACAAATTCGTTCGATTGTTTTAAACATGATATATATTTAACAAAATTTGAATGATTACTTATTATGTGATTATATTGCAGACGATTGTCATACACATCTAACAATTTAAAATAAACATGAGAGAGGAGGGTAGCCATGCCTAATTGTCTTCATATCATATTCAAATCGACATTACGAAATAAAAGTAAACAGTGGGTGGGTAAATTTCAAGATTCCTCCAAACTACATACATACGTAGGTACAAGAATAGAAAGGATGCTGGGTTTGATTTTTTAGAAAGAATTTGTCCCTTTGATATTTAGATAGTTACAATGGAAATACTATTTTGTGGTTAGCATTATCATTTTAAAATTTCCAGGAGGAAGTTCTTACAGTTATGATACCAAACACAGATGGTAATAAGATAGGAGGTAGGGTACTTCTAAACAAGTCGCACTATATAGAGAACACATAATTTATCACGAAACTCAATATAGTACATTCCGATCTGTTCAGCAAATCTGAGGTTGCAGAGGTCTATACTAAAAAGATTTCTGCTGAACTTTCATTCTTAGAATGATTTGCATATATTTAAAAAGATACGCAGACCAACCTACCCTACAACATAATAGCCAGGCTTCCATTATACACCTAAAAAGTGTAAGCCGAACATAACCCTAGTGTGTCTTCTAATAAGTTTCGAATAACGTACTTTTCTAATATCGGTTATATTGATGTTTATTAATACGTATCAGATATTTACTTCTAATAATTTCAGTAAGCTACCAACTGCCATTCAGAACCTTGAAATTAAAAGAATTAAATCAATTAAGAACTTGCTCGTTATCCAACTTATAAATTTATAAATTTTTTATTTTGATTAAGATAAATGTAACCATAAAATAGAACGAAATTATGTATATGGGAAAATAAGTTTTTACCGGCATAACAATTTTACTCAAATAAATTTATTATTTATTAACGACTTTAGTTATGAGATTATCAAAAATAATTAACATAGTTGTCATGTATGTATATATAAAAAACAGTATCAAAGCGTTAATACAATAAATTTCATTTTCAATTTTTGTTTCAATTTCAATCTGCAATAATAAACAAACAATTTCTCCAGAATTCCATAAAATGGAGTTTAATAAATTTTGTTTGAAACAGAAAGCTCCTCAATCAACATTTAATTACTTCGACATTAAATTAAAAATTATTTCAGTATACAGTTTATAATATATAATTTATAATTTATAAACGTATCTAACCAATTGAAAATATAGGTTTCTGAATTTCTATATCAATTTGTTTTAAGTCTAGTATAGATGTTAAAGTAGATACAAAAATTATAATTTTTTATTAGTAATTTTTAACAGCAATATATTTTTTCAATCACTTAATTTCAAAAATCGATTAATTTAACTTAGCATTTTTTGTACCTTATTAGTAGAACTTCAACGTTTGTTTCAGATGGTTATATTGTTCTTATCAAAACCATAAAAAAGTATTTTGATGTTTTATGCTATCCCAGAATGGTTATTGTGTTTACTCCACTAGACAATATTCCACCATTACTCTATCTATTTACTAATTTTAATATGGAATGGAATTTAACGATCTCTTACTGTATAAATAAATAAGTAAACACTCTATTTTTAAAATAAATACTACGCTGAGCTAATAAAAATATTTATCTTTATCAGCAAGTTAACCTTAATTAGTATTTCTATAATGTAGAGATAGTGTATAGGATGCCCTTTGAACTATCGGGATCAGTTCTCGATTGTTACACTTCACACGCAGATTCTGTTCTCAAACAGCAGAAACAGACAACAATGTTTACTTTTGTTGTGAACAATACAATAACTAACATGTTGAAACCAAATAGAATAAATAGATATTATGTTTTGTAGAAATAAATACAGTTAACAAAGATACAATATTGACAAAAAATTTCATAAAATCTTTTTTAAATGTTATTATTATGCTGTTATTATTTACAAATTAGTCTCTTTAGTGTTTCTTGGAAACTACTCAAATGTACTGCACAAAATATTGATAACAAACGCAAAAAATCGAGGAAATCAACTATTAAAATAATAAAATCAATAATATTAGAAACATTAAAATCAAACAAACAAAATTTTATTTTTTGGAGCTGATGCCGTCAAAAATAATGGGTTAGTTAAAAATTTCGTTTTAAAACGTTTACCAGTCTTAAGATTTTGCATATTTTGACAGTTTTATATATATCTACTTAAATTTTACTAATAGTTTTCTTGGCATTAACTAGCCAAAAAATAATTAGTGTTTATACAACTAAAATTTTATTTAAAGTGATACAGGTAGTAATCTTCTCCTTATACTAAACTTTTTATCGGTTAGATTAGCGTAACCGTAAGGCCTATACTCAGTTATTAGGCTTATTTTATGATTTTCTGGTGTACTTCATATTTTTGATGTTCCGAAAAAATAATTATTCTTTATAAAATTAGGTATCATTAGAAATCAATAGAGATTTTTTATTTAGGCAAAGTTATAGCAAAATGCGGTCAAATTTTATATCCCTTTATCGTTATTTTCTGTACCAATTTGGTGTTTTTTTATTGAAAATCCAAATCTATTTTGTGTGAATATTGAAATCCTACGAAGCTTTTTTTACCTTTTAATTTTGTATTAAATGTAAACAAAGTGATCTTTCAGACATCCTTCTGTTCAATTAATCCAGAAGAACAATACCTACATAGTTGAAATATACTAACCTAATTTAAAACGACAGTTATACCTACTAATGAAATACCTATCTATTATTTTATCTGTATTCATTTTAAAATTCATTTTGTCTGAAATCATTAGCCATAAGTTTGTTTTTTATATCTTTGTTCATTTATCTAACATGATTATTTGTTGTTTGTTTGTTCGTTCGTTCGTTCGTTCTGTCTGTCTGTCTGTCTGTCTGTCTGTCTATCTATCTATCTACTATCTATCTATCTACTATCTATCTATCTATCTATCTGTTTGTCTGATAACGTTTTACGACTACCTATTTTTTCTATTTTAGCCACAAAGATCCGACTCTTTATAAATTTGATAGAAATCTGTTTACATTTTGAAGATGGTAGGGACAATATCTATAATACGAGAAAATACAGTTTTTTGGGCATGACTATTTTACACCTTAATTTTTTTACAATAACTTTCAAATTTATACCTACCCAATTAATTGACACACAATTTGATACTTTTCCCAACTGCTTTATTTAAAAAATGGAGAGTCGGACCTCTGTATAATTATTACTCTGTGATTTTAGCTATATTCGTTATTTGGTAAGATTATTTAATAGCTTTAGATGTACATTTGTTCATAAAACTTTGACGAGCAATACTATTAAATAGTTCTGTTGTTCTCTGTAAAATTACGAACATAGCTAAAAGTAGAAGGCAGGAAACCATAAAATATAAAAAATTTTAGCCTGTAATATTGTTTTATCTGATTTTAGTAACTATTAATTTTCAGTCAGGTATAAACACAAGCAAATATAAATTAGTTATACACAGTATGAAGTACATATGAAGTGAAAGTAATATGAAATTGTTTATCTACGCCTTATATCCTTCTACCTAATATGAGATATCCAAAACATCTACTTTGGATTAGATATAAATTTTGTATATACATGAACTAAAATTTATTGATTGGTTGATATTATGAAATACCCTTTTTCAAGAAATAAAAGATTGGATCATTGTAGCAGCAATAGCCTCAAGAAATCTTAGTCTAAACACATTATTATTAGGTTATAATATCTTCTTAGTCTCTCATTTAGTTGAAAACACTTAGCCGCCTTGGTAAACTAAATGTAATTTTAACTAGTGCATTAGGATATATGTATGTATGTAGGTAGGTAACTATATTTTGTTTGGTCAATTTTATAAATTGTATAAATATAGATTCTTATTATTAAGGTTGCTATTTTAGTTATATCAAATTCTAAAGCAGTATGAACTTGTAAACTGACCCAAATTTAGCCATTTTTACTAAATTGGTTTTTCTTTATTCCGTTCTTTATTTTCTTCACAAGTATTTCTTCAACACTGATAGTGGTAACTAAACTTTATACGAATTCAATAATAATAATATAATAATAATTTATTTTGTTTATAAAAAAAATAAACAGGAGGCCAAAGTCTCTTTCGAGGTCTAGTTGGTTTTATTGATTCACCCTAGCAACCGCCTAGCAACATTTAATTTTAATAAAATTAAGCCTAAAAATGATATAGATAAATGCTGATTATATCTAAAAATTGATATTCATTCCAAGGACCTAGGTACTAGTGTGTCCTTAGTTCATTTACTTCAGGTATCATATTTTACGATAATACTTACGATAATAATTTATTGTACAATTTACTGTACCATTTTACTGTACGATTAGCTGTACCATTTACTGCACTATTTACTGTAAGTAATTTTTAATGTATCATTTACAGTAACTACCATTTACAGTAACTATTTTAAATTTTAAAACGACACTGTTAATTTATAGTTTTCGTTCATTTATTGTCCAAGAAGCTTTTACGGTGAAATGTGAATCAGCTATCTAAAAATATACAAATGACTTTTCTATCTAAAAATTACCAAATTTATGTATGCATAAAATACAAAAATAATCGAAAACTATAGAGATGATTTATTTTTAATGACTGTATTTGTGGCGACCAGCTTGATATCCCTATAACACCCATGTACAAATTGTAGATTGCTAGTTTTGCCTTCATACTCCTATTAGAATATAAGCAGGCTCTATGTATCACCCATGTCTAGATTATCTAAACAAAATCGATAAAAATAAAAAATAATTACTAAGTTTTTAAATTTAATGAACTGTGGCTTAAATTGAAAAATAGTTTGTAGGAAAATAAAATTTGGTGACTCCATTTTCAAATTTTATTAACTCCTGCTGCTGTTCTCTTGCACCAAAAAATAGTGATGGATCTATAATGTTGATAAAAAGTAGTTAAAGTTGTTGTTGTTGTTGCTTCGGTTAACATCGAGAAATGTCATCACAGTATCTAAGAGCCCTTTTTTAACTGTGATCAGTACCCCGCGATCACCATGGGAGGCAGCGGATATTGATCGCTGATGACAACCTCTTCACGGTCATTGGGTTAAGACTGGTTCCCTTGTTGACACCTTCACCACTTATCAGGCGGGTCGGAGGTGGGTTGTCTAGTCCCTGAGCACATTCCGGACCAAGTAACTTAATATGAGTCACGACGACCGGGTCTCGAACCGGGTACCTCCCGATCCGTAGCCCAGCGCGCTACCCACTCGGCTACCGACTGCTCAGTAGTTAATGTATAAAGAGAGACTTGGTCAAGTGAAATTAGAGCATTGCCATCTTTCGTATCTTTTATTTGCCTTTTAAGAAAATAAAATCATCAGAAATTCTTCATACCTTGACGGTGTTATATTCTGCCTCAAATCATTTGTGTTTTTTAATACTCTTAGTCATAAAACATACATATCATCAATTTGCAGCCATATGGTCATTAAAAAATTGATTTTCAGTCATTAGGTCAAAAACATCATTGAGTTATAATTACATTCAGTTATAATTACAAAGCATATCTACTCACACCAGGCTTTTTATTAGAAAATGGCGAAGTCGACTTTAGAAAAATACTTCAACATAATAGCTTCATATAGCAATATATTATCTTTTAATATTAATTTGATCAGAGATTTTGAAATAGTCCTTTTATCTAAGTTGTTACAAACACAACGAAAACGAACGGAAATGGTACATTAATTCTTGTTAGGGTATGCTGAATGCGAAGTAAGGTAGATTCAAACAAGTTTAGAAATATGACATTAATATTACTATTGCTTCTGTATACTGTTTACTATTTGAAGGCTTGTTAATAAACAAGAGTCGCTTTTAATAATCCATGCAAAACTAAATAAAGTGTAATTTTAAAAAATCAATTAATTTTGCTTTGACAAATTAGTTGGATGTCAATAATTATTAGGATAATATTTATTTTCAAACTGCTAAAAGAGAATACAAAAGCAGTTAATCAATATTCAAAAAAATGTTGAGTAGTAGGTAATTTGGACATAATTGGGTGGTAAATAGACAGGACAAATAGGTACAATCCATAAAGCTTTGGTTTTCTGAGAAATTATTGCAATTACTTAATGGCATCATAATTTTGTTCATCCTCAACCATTTGTCGCTTATGGAGTTAAGTGCATACATTAAACACAAGTTTCACTATAAAAATTTGCTCATTATAAATGACATTCCATGCAGAAGTATAAAGTATAAATTCTTATCGTTTTTTTTACCCATACATTGATCAATTTTAAACTGGAAATATATATACACCTACCTCTGAAGTAGAAACAGAATTTTTCACAGCACCAGCTGAGGAGGTTGAGGCTACCATGTTGGTTGATTGCCCCCCTCCACTTCTCCCACTAGTCATGCTGGCCATGCTCTGGAAACTGGTCGTAGAATCGTGAGACTCATTGCTCTTCTGGTGCACCAAACCAGCTGTGCTGCCACTCGACACGCTTAGATATCGCCGATCATCGCCACTACCAGCACCACCGGTTGTCGATGTCGTTGGCGAAACGGATATATTTGACCCCGATGTTGTCATAGCCCCAGTGCCAAGAATGTCACTGGTTCCAGTATAGGTAGTTAATGATAAGGTGGGTCCGTTGGTTTTGGTTGTGTTGTGATTTTTCTCTGAGTTAGGACTATATCGAGGTGATTTGATCGCTGATGAAGCCACTGACGAAGTTGATGATGATGAAACTTTCGTAGTTAATGGCGATGAATTCGTAGGCTTAGAAACAAGCTCCGCCGGTGACTGCATTCAAGATTGTCTGATAAAATGCTGTCAGTTATAATTAAGTAGGAAACTACAACTAATTAAGAATCGTTTGATACTTCTTCAAATTGATTAAAAATGCAATTTCTTCTAAATTAAAATAGAGTATATAAAAATCGCTGTTATGATATTTTCAATGAGCTGGTTCAGTAGTTTAAACAACGATTTCATTATTTACCAGTGTGCCCAATAAGTAAAATTTAATCTAATTTTCTGTATGCCAAAAATTATGACAATGATACGTATATCAGCGAAATAACTTTCAATTATTATCACGAAGAAAGCAATTTAAGTGTTTCCAAAGGTCTTCTAAAATAAGACAAAGCGACTATTCCGACAGTATATGACCAGACTGGGTCAGCTTGTGTACTATTATCACTGCTACTCTAATACCAAAACCTCCAGTTGATGGAAAAGCAGCTGTAGGTACTCTTTTGTCTTCTCCTTGCTATTCTCTTCTTTATCGGCTAGTTGGTGTTCGGGCTGTTATTTGTTTGTTGTTCACTACCTCAGTTTCTACCACTTTTACGCCGTTTTTCCTAGGCAGATCACCGTCGGGTTTCTACCGTCTCCAAAGCGTTATTTATTCTCTTCTCTTTTAATTATTGTGCTTGTTTGCAAGACGTGGGGATATAACTATCATGCGCTTACTTTCCTGTTGTGGCAGTAGTTATCTCAGTTTTGACATCGGGTAGTTCTCTTACTCCTCTATTTATGATTGCGTGATCCAACTCAAATTAATACAATAGCATACAACGTCGAGTCAGAGGCAGGCGCTGCTGGAATGCCGAAGTTGGCAGGGCAATCTGTAATTGGCAGAGTTGAACAGCTGAGTTTAGTACTTCCTTGGCAATTATGATCCTGCCAGTTAGGTAGTTATGCTCATACACCCGGCCGGCGCTGTTGTAATACCTACTGTTGATAGTGTCGGGGAATTGATCTACTCTTAATTGAGTTGGCAATAGACAACCCTATTTAGTAGATTTTTTGATCACTGAGAATATCGTATTAGTAATATGGCAATCATCCGGCTTATCAGACCAGACAATCTGCTATTGTTACAGAGATTTAGTGTTGTGGGAAAACAAACCTGTAAGTAATTGTTATGAAATGAAGAAGATATATTAGTTGCCTTACTTATTATAGAACACAATTCATCATTACATACCCACAAATATTTTACAAACGTAATAATTGATAGCCAGCATGTAGGAAACAATGTTGAAGCTCCGAGCATGGCTGCCATAAATTTCTAAAATTGGGTAATAAAATTTGTACCTAATGGTGCTTTAATCTAGGCATCAAGAATTTAATTAGACAAAATGAAATATTTATAAAGTTGGGAACTACCTACATAGTTTCAAAACTTCCTAAAGAATAACATTAAAAAACAGCCTGTCGATACATACATACCTCTCAAATATGTTCGACTTTTCTATGAGCTCTTTTAACTGAAACTTGGCTCATAAACAAATATAGGCAATGTCTGGCGGTCATGGTCATAACCATTATTTTTTGCTAAGTAAAATAAATGATAAAATAAAATCATAATCATAACTGTGATAAAGTTAAGATCCATGAGTTTTTTACATGAGCGTATTTTCCCTATACAGGAATTCACTATTCCATTTTGTCATGATAGCATGATGATGTACAGTGGTAGGTAAGAAGGTAATATCTGACTTAGGGGGGGGGGGGGGGTAATTCGATGAATTGTTAATAATTGCTATAAAAATATGAAAAATAAATCCTTACTAAATTATGTATTTTGGTTATGAATATACCTAGATGTTGCAAAATTCAACAAAACGCTTCAATATGTTGTAAATCATCACGTTTAATATATGTTCCAGGTTTAAAAAATATTGATGCTTTAAATACATAATCATTTATGACATTTATGCTTTACGCCTAAGCTTTGGAACATTTCAGAAAAAATATTCATCATTAAAAAATGGCATTTTGTCAATGGAGACATTTTGAAATTTCATATTTAATAAAATTTAAACTAAAGGGTGCATTAATATCAAATTTGGCATATGTAGTTATAGCACTGTATATAGTATTATATAAAAATAACTCATACATAAGAAGTCCGATATCTAGGATAAGGAACGTGACCGGGCGAATTCATTGAAATAATCTCAGTTGGACTAAAAGCTGTTTGTTCTTAATGCATTAAACTGGCCAAAAAATTTAAAACTGAAAAATATCAATTTTTACTGACCTGACCTAGTATGATGAGCCCCATAGACCAGCAACCTTAAAAGTATATGCAATTTATCTAATGCCTTTCAAATTGAAACTGCCAAATTTGAGAAATATAAGACGTTTCATTTTGATTTTAGAGCGATTTAAGTGATTTTTGGCCAAAATATCATTTTTTGTCCAAAGATCGATAATTAATATATTTATTGCTTAGGTTTTAGTGACCTACACATTAAATTTGAACTAAATAAGACAACGTTTAATTTTTAGATGTGATGACGTCATGGTCCCTAGCCAGGCACCCCAAAAAAAATATTTAAAAAAAAATCTCTTTCAAGGGTACCAAATTTCAGCCCAAATGATTCACGGGAAGTGTGAATATTGACTTCCATGTGGTATGTTGCATATTACAAAAGTTAGTAAATTTTTATAAAAATGTAATAGCTACTTATTATTACGACCTATTATATGACCTAGAGGGAACTATCCAATTATAAAGTTACCTTATTTGTAGTGTAGGCATGTATATAAAACACACAGCTAATTTGGTTAATCGCTCAGAGAAGTTAAAGATATCAGACATTCTTTAGTATCTCTTCCAAAATAGATAGAAAAATATCTATTTTTAGAATCGACAAAAAATGTTAAGATATCCCAGTAAAAGTGTTTAATTTGACTTTACTCTGTTAATTTTTATTTTTCTCATTTTTACACATACATAGATAGGTACTATGAGTAGCGTAGCTACATTTATTAGAAAGTTGAATTATGCAAATTTGGCCTAAACAGTCATTTAGTCAAAATTTCGAAAACGTACATATTTTTAACTTGTTATTTAAAATAGGTACTGTGCCATGTCTCAAGCGTCAGTCTTGAAAGCTGATAATACACTTAATTTGAGGCAATAGGTGGTGTCAACTAAAGGGTAAGTACCTACTTCATGAAAATTATAAAAAGTGGTATCATAACAAAGACTTTGGATTATAATTTACGGCTGGACCGCTTGATAGAAGTAGATATCTCATGATAGTAGGTTTAAAGCAAAGAAATAAAATTAAAATAGTTCTCGCAGTTTGGATGTATCTGTTGCGCCCGCTGCAGAGAATATTGACAGCATTGAGTATAGAGCATAGCCTTTCAAAATGCACACTATTGTTGGGCGTCTAAAATTATAAAATATGTACCCTGAACTTTTAAGGAAAATGTATTTTTTATAAACAATAAATAAAGGGGCCGCCCAGCTAATAATTAAACATTTGACATTAAGTCCAAATATTTGGTGGGTATTTAACGAGTCATAACATCTAAAAAAATTGAAGTGATTACTTATTGATGTTAAAGCAAATTCATTGGGTTTTAACTCAAAATCACTAAATATTTTAAAACTATTAAAAATACTACAATTTTATTTTTCACCGCTATGATTTCGAATGAAAATTATATAAAAATGCAGTGTTCCTTGAAAATGTTACGACAGATAAACGCTCAAAAATCGACAGACAGCAAAATTTGATCTTTTTGCTGCAGTTATGTCATACGCTAACAACAACAACAACAACAACAACAACAACAACAACAACAACAACAACAACAACAACAACAACAACA
>JAUYWI010081676.1:0-13119 GCA_034780595.1 Parotoplana pacifica
TGTATGACTGCTGTCTGTTTCCAATATAGGTTTTGAATGAGTCTTTTGTCTTTAGAGTCTATATCTATTTTGTCCAGATATAGACTCTAAAGACCCAAAAAAGATTTCACTTAGTTTTAGGATTTGAGCTAACTCACTTTTTGAACATTGATGGTCTTTAATTTCAATGCTTTTTGTAATGAATTCATATTAATTTATTATTGCTCTGCAAAATTGATGATACTAGCTAAAGTTTCATGTATCAATTATCTTTAAAAATGATAGTTATATAAAAATGCTTGTTGCTTTGAATCCAGTTCCTAGGAGATATCAAATGAATGTTCATATATAGCATCTAAGCTTTTCTGTGGTCAAATAACCATAAAATCATATTTGTGTAGCATAATTTAGTAAAGATACTTGTTGTTATATATTATACAAGGCGGCCAATAAGTAGTCCGACAGTTAGATACCTATTTAGGTGCTATTTCCACTGAAGGTCTCATCGGTCCTTATTTCTTTGATAAAATAGCCTATGGAACGAATTTCATGACATGCTATTATATGGTGTTCTCCCACAATTACAACAGCTAATTACCATGCACGCCACTGCTGTTAGAAATCTACTGGATACGCTACCAGTCCTGGTGGTTGGATCGGTAGACGTGGCCCAATAGAATGGGCTCCTAGATCGTCGAATCTTACGCCAATAGATTTTTTCTTGTGGAAGAAATTAGTAAAAATTCCTTGTTGCTATGCGGTATTGAAAATCCACATAAAAATCTGATAACAGAGTTTTACCAAAGTTAGTCTAGGTACCAAATTTAATCAAAATCGCTTAATGTTTAGATTATGATATTGGTACTAAAGAAGATGGAGAAAAATAGACAATTTAAGAAAAGCCAAAATCTTAAATACTATATCTTCTAAAGTACTTGACCTATTTCTTAAAATTTGACACACATAATTATCATTGGTGGCGTCTAAGCAAATGACAGGAATTTGAAGTCTACGCAGTTTCATTTTTGAATGAAAAGGGCTCAAATGTACCCCTTTTAAACGATCCTATATAAGTCCAGGCAAGGCTGAGCTTTCGAGCTAACAGCCAAATGCCATTGGCTTAGATTTTATTCTTTACCAACTTGCATAATTTTTTTTGCATTTTTTATAATATTCTAAAGATATTTGACTACACGAAACCTTATCTAGTGTCTTAAACTTTGCAAAGCAACAACAAATTTTATAAATTCATTACAAAAAAACTATTAACGACCAAAAAATCATATTTACTGTCAATTATTATTAATGTTGTTGTGGTTTAGATATTTTAACATTTTAGAGCTAACAAAGTAAAATTAATTTTTGGCTATTTAATAGCGTTAGTCATTAGAGTTTCTTAGGTACTCAAGACTTTGAATTCATAGTAACTATTTATTTCAAACGCTTTATTGGCTTCGTTAACTCAAAATTTTTACCGGCATAACAATAAATTATAAAAAGAATAGAAATTAAAACAAAAAGGTAAAAAAATGTTAGTTCAAACCCTAAAATAAATGAGATCATTTTGGGTGTTAGCTCTCACTAATAATAGCTATTGTGCTATTAGAAAAATGATATTAGAGCTAACAATCAAAATGGTATAATAATGAGAATTACCCATGTACCTACAATACTTGTGTTAGGTGTCCTACATGCTCAAATTTAGTGTTTTTTCTCGACAATGAATTCCATTTGTTTCAGAAGTTTAATAACAAATTTAAAATTCAATTTTTATTGCCGGCTAGAAGACAATCCAACACGTAATAGAATCAATATTTTATTAAACTAAAACAGAAATTACATAATTGTTAATCCTTCACAGATAATCCTCCTAAGAGTATCGTTTATGGGAAAATAGGTTAAAATCATTTAAATGGCTCTAAATTCCAAACGAAATGTTATATATTGTTCAAATGTGATATTTAGAATAGGAAGGCAATTAAAATTATTTATGCATTAGTAAATTAGATGCCTCACATTTATGGTAGCTGGTCCATCAAACTAGGGCAGGTACCTAGAAATTGTTTGTTTTCAAGTGAATTTCTTCACATAAAAATGGCTCTAATTATCATGTAAATTACAGGAAGTCTTTGTCTTTTTATTTACAAAGATGTAAACGCTATAAAAAAGAACACATGATTAGAAATAAGGCATTACATGCTATGTATGTTTCATTTTTACAGATGAAAATAAATGTTGGTTAATAAACAAACTTCTTCATCATCCTCATAACCTAATATATTGTGTATCCACTAACTAACAACTCAATAAAATAAACCTGACACAATGCAAACAAACAGCTCTTTAAAATCATGAAAATGTTAAATAATTTAAACGTCTACAGAACACCAAGAATAAAAAGCAAGCATATTGACTCAACTAAAAAAACCAACAGCTAGATGGTACGCACACAATTAATCTATTTTTTAAAGAACACTCTTAAGAAAATTTTACTTCTTAGCGGGTTCTTTGTTTAGTTTAAAACCACAATAGAGTTTTAGAAATTTCACTACATTATATTTTTAATAGCAAGGCGACACAAAGATAGACGCTAAACGATAATATACGAGATTAAATGTTTTCTTTTTTTAATACTAATGTTGCTAAAAATATCGTTACTGAACATAAAATTATTTTCAATTTTGTTGAAAATCATTAGTAGAATCATTCACAACATTTATTAACCTATGGGAAATAACAGGGGAGAGGTAGTACTAGGGAATATCGGAACTTTGTCCTACAACGCATCGACCTTTAGATGAAATTTGCAACCAAGTTAGAAGATGAAGATCTGTAAGTTTTGAAAAAAAATGAAGTTTGACTTGATTTGTTTTACATAAAAATCATTTATGGTATCAACTAATGATGAAAGTAGCTAATAGATCTTCCAACCTATTTTTATCCAGTATACAACCTGAGAGAATTTTTCGAATTATATATGATTTTGGAATAAAAAAAAGCTAAAAATTCACTGAGTTGTGCCTCAGCAGATGTTGTTAAAACGTTTCAGTAAAATCTAATGAGCCAAAAAATTTATGACAGTTTTTGTGTACTGAATTGAGCACATATATAGCTTGACTGGTTTTGTTTTTTGTTTTTATCTTTGTTTTCTGCAGTAAAGATTTATTCTACATTTTAAATCTTATGTAGTTTCTTTAATTTAAAATATTGACATTCGCAAAGGACTTTATCTAATTTTAAAATCTATTGACTTTTATAATCAGGCCAGTAAAATGTTCTATGTTTATTGTATCACACATTTAGTGGTGCAATTTAAAGAAAAGCAAAAGTAATGTAAAAAAACAATTATGCTTTTACTTAGGATGACTTAAGTATATAAAAGTTTAAAACATGTCCGCACTGATGATCACAAATGTTTGTATAGTAGAATGTTTAACACAATATTAGTAATTACAGACCTACCTTTCTTTCCTGGTTTTAATTTCCCTGAATCTTTGTCCTCGTAGAATTCCCTTAAATCGACCAGAACTTTTCCTCTAAAATTATTGATAGATGCATATTTCCTCCCCGTCAAATCCAATAAAAGTGCACCATCAGCAGATTTGCTGTGATGATCTTTGTTCGACTTTTCCTTCTTTTTAGAGGATGATTTCTAAATATATTTAAAAAACAGTCAAAAGTAGGGTTACAGTTAACACTGAAACATTTTACCTTTATTAGACATATAGAAAATTATTTAGATTTATTTACATAGATCATATTTACATATTAGACAATCTACATTGAACGTTTAATCTCTCAAGTGTTGAAAGTGTCTACCTTCAACCCTCTGTATATACAGGGTGTGCCAAAAAATAAACCTCTCTATTCTCAGTTGAAATTCTGCATGATTTTCCAACATATTTGACAATGAAAGTTCATTAATTCTTGGTTGATAATCCTATTTCATTACATGCGGTTGAAAATGGGGGTGTACACCAAATTTGGTGATTAGGTACACAATGCACTCACTAAATACAAATCTATAAAAAATTTTAAAAAATAGTATCGTCTTTTTAACAGAAAACCCGATAATTTGGCTCTAAAATCTAAACAAATTTGAATTAGGAAGGCATTAGAAATAATGTATTAGAAAATTGGATGCTTCACATTTATGTTTGTTTGTCTATGAGGTCAATAAAAATGATTTTCTCAAATTGTACTTTATCATAATTAAGTGGCTCTAAATGTTTTATGATATTTTAAATCATTTTAGTCGTTTTGAAATAAATATAATCAGTAAAATTGAGTTTCAGAAAAATCGATTTTTAATGCTTGATCAGGTCTGGGACTAAAACATCATTAGCTTTAAAATGCCAATGAATCATCCTAGTTTGCTCAAACCTGAAATTTAAAATCTAGAAGACATCTAAAACAAGGTATAAAATTTTGAGGTTCCTCACATTTATGTTTGCTTAGATATGAGGACCACCATTACAGGGACAGTCCACTAAAATAAAAATTTTAATACAATGACCCAATATGATTTATAATAGCTTAAATTGTGTTTCTAGATCATTTTTAGTTTTAGGATGAATTTGGTCGCCAAAAAAAGCTTTCAAAAATCCATTTTTAACGTGTTGGCCTATCCTGGTCCCAAAATAAGTGGACCTCAATTTTATATTTTGGAAAAAGCAATGATATTTTTTCTACTTGGCAGTTGGCACCATAATAGTGTATCAGAAAAGAATAAGTAATCTACCATTTTCCGTATCTAATATCTATGATTTTGAAAAAATAGTTAATTTTTGACACAAAAATATTATTAACTTTTTTGGGGTCAATATTGTTTTATGAAATTTTGTACAATGATTAAGGACACTGTTTGGTTCATTTAAAGCAAATTTTAAAATTCTATTAGTTAAATATTTTCTTATTTCATGTCATAGAATGAAGTAATGTTATAGTTAGCAACTATGAACCACGTTTACCAAGAGCAATAATCGCAGAAATAATATTTCTGTAAAAAAATAGACTTACAGATTGGGCCTAGAGCATGGTAGGCACTGATACAAAATAGCTAAAAACTTTCTAGAGCAAAAGTTTAATTAAATTTACTAAGGGGACTATTGTGTATTTTTTTTAACTTAAAAAAAACTTTTTTATCACAAAAATATCAATTTTTACTTAGCATTGAGGTTATAACAAATATACCAAATATGAGCCATATATTATGTAATAATAATAATACTTTATTTAACGACAATTCATTTACAATATCATGTAATTTTAACTTCGGATTCAATTTTTAGTCGACTTTTTAAAAATTTGTAAATTTTGGATCATTGACCTACTTCGGGGGTTAACAAGTGAATTTGGGTTGGGGTATGAAACTTTTTTACGTGAAGAACTGTGGACCTTGATTTGTGACAAAGTTACAAAATTTCAGCTCAATCGGAGTTTTTGCGCTAGACTAATATGCGCGGGGGAATATACACCCCCCCCCCCTATTATCAATGAAAGGTTAAAGTACGTGCACAGATTATTCATTGGTGGAGTTACATGTATAATGTGACCACAAATAAACCTTACCTCAAACCGGTGAACTACAGTGTCGGTAGTCCTATCAACAGGTCTACTCTTACGATGCCTTCAACGTGGATCAGCTGAATTGTCATAAAACAAGAATGAACTAACATTTCCCAACGTTTCATCGAAGCAGCAATCAACCGTTGGGAGATGTTCTCCCATTCTTGTTCTATGACAATACAGCGCTGATCCACGTTGTTCAAGAAATCGTAAAAGTAGACCTTCCGTTAATAGGACTACCCACACCCTCTGGAAAGCCTGTTTCTTTATTAAAGGGCACTCACGCTGTCAAAACAGGTCCTGGCCAATTAATGTGAGATCGTTTTTTTAGTAGTTAGCTCTGACTAAATGCTTTTGTCTTTTTAGATGAATGACATTTTAAAATATATATTAGAACAAACAAATCAATAACGTCTGCAAATTAATATCATGATTCGTCTTGAGTTAATGTAAAAAAATACCAAAAATGCTTTGAGTATGATGGACATCAAACACAAAATGTAAAACTGTTACTATACAATAAAAGCGTACATAGCAACAGTTGTAAAGTGTAAATAGATGATATATATGGTTAATGTATTGGTGACTACGGTTTCAGGTGGTCAAATATTCATGAAATGATTGTTAAAAGGAATACATTTGTAAATTTCCTTTGTTACTATACAAAATTGTCATACTTATAATAGCAACATAAATTAGAAATCCGTTTTTTGTCATTAATTTTATTTAAGAAGTTTTAATGCATTTATGGTAAAATATTATTTTCTATATTTTGATTGGTCGTCAGCAAATGGTGCACTGCAAATATCAATATGTTTAAAAGTTAAAATGTTAATTATAATTTAATATATTTAGTATAATTTAGTGATGGATATAGTTAGAAGTTCCTGCTTTAAATGAAGTGCTGTTGGAGAGGAAAGTCTCAAAGCTAAAGGAGTATCATCTGAGTAAGAAGTGCCATAATCTATGGCAATGAAACTTGGAGCAATATGAAACTAAATTGCATAATCGTGACAGCAGAAGACAAATGAAGTAGGAATATCTCATAGTTCACACAACTATCCAATTACTATTACCTTTGTATCATCATTCAAATCAGAATCAGAGTCAGAGTCAGAGTTACTTTCTACCAGTTTCCTTTTCTTGCCGGACATCTAAAGATAAAGGTATTATGTTATCATTTCAAAGTGCATTGCTGCGAAAATCTTGTAAAAATAAAATTAGAATGTATTTTTTGAGGCAAAAAACAATGTAGTAAAATAATATTTGATGACCTTGAATACTACAAAAGTTGGGTTGTTTCGTCACACTTCACTTTTGTACACACTATAAAGTTTTCCAATATTTTTCGGTTTTTGTACATATGTAGATAGACCAAAAAAGGTCAAAAAGTGTATTAGCTCAAATCCTAACATTAGTAAAATAATTTTAAGCTATTGTGTTTTTAGATAAATGCCATCTACTAATAAGTACTGGTATAATAAGTCAGATCTAAAATAGAAAACATTTTATCTAGTGTAATAGCTAACGCTCAAAATGATTTCACTGTTTTGAAGTTTGAGCTGACACACTTTTCACTTTTTTGTCTATATGGGCGACTTTTGACAAAAACGTTCATACAAATTAATAGTTTTTAACAAAAGGATAGATACATTTTTGATTAAAAATCTCAAGTATTAATTTTAAATTGTAAAGGTGAAATTATTAGTCAATTAAATTTAACTATCGGTAGACTTTGCATACCTCGACGACTACACGGGGTGGTGAAAGTGGTATTGGCTCCCCACGGGGCCATTAAAGGATGGCACACCGTTAAACTAACCTACTTATCATGGACTTATTAGTCTGTAATTTGGAACACACATGTCTCATGTCAAATAAAAAAAGATTCCTATTTTAAATTTAAATACTGGGGCTAACTAGCGATCCATTAATGCCATCAAGTTAAGTAATTTGGCTACAAGGTCCTTGAATAAAATAACAAAAAGATTAGAATTTGAACGAATATCTGCTATGGCACAACATAATACATTATATAGTAGCTAGATTTGTTAAAATAAATGTATTATTTTTTGTGGGTCGAATAAACCAAGTCGTCCTCTAAGATGGTGTTAAATCACCTCTTAACTCATCAAAATATATCTTTCAGATATAGCATAAACTGTATCAGAAGATAAGGTCACTCAGATATCTGGTTGCCAGTGAACAAGGGCCACTAGATGAACCACGTAGAATTCCTTGAAATAATACATAGAACAAAAAACATAATTCAATCATTATTTTTCTTACGGTTCAGAGATAGTTAGTTTACAAAACTAAATTCCTCGTATAGCATAAAATAAAATTCGGACTTATTTATCATTATACTGCTATACGTATTAAAGGTGACATATCATATTTGGTATGCTAACAGAAATATAACTATATAATTATATTAAATACCTGTTCGCTAACAATAAACAAAATCAACAAACTAACAAATATAATTATGCATGAAAACGAACAAATATTTAGCAAACGTATTGTATTTATTATTCACAAACCAATTCATTATCTAAAATATATAACAAAAAAAAACATTTAAAAAGTACCTATAGATTAAAATTCCAGTCTATAATAAATATAATAAAAATTGTCACCTACTTAAGTAGTGCAAAATCTTTAAAATCAAATTAAACAATTTTATAAAACTGCAGTTACAAAATATTAAACATTATTAATATCTTTGACAACATAGAATCTCAGAAACAAAGATATTATCAAATAATACGATCAATTGGAATAAACACTGAGAAAAGGCGCCTGACTAAATTCAAATACAATACATAACATGTCTATTAAAAAAATCTTTGTCATAATAAATAAATTGTGCCTAAAACATTATATCAACATTTTAAAATAGAGGTCACACAGGAAAATAATGAGAAATGAAGAAACTATCAATATCATTCTTATGAGTGCTACAGAGAAAATTTTTACACTAAAGGACCCTCTTCTAAAAACAATTATGTCTTCGTCTTCAGTTTTCTAACAACCAACAGAAAGAAAACTATCAATGGCTTTCGGATGTAAATAAATATTGTTAAAATCATCTGCAACAATATTGCGTACAGTAGGATATTATGCTAAATATAATCATAATTAATGGTTAAGAAAATGTATAAGTTATAGGAAAGATGAAAGCACTGGGACAAATTACATACACATCGACAGAGATTGATATCATGATACGAATACAACATATTAATACGAATAATGGAACAAAGCTGATAAAGTATGCTTAAGTTTCACAATCAGAACAGACAATTATGGTTGGAATATAGCATCATTTAAAAAAATCTAAGCTGGTAAATGGGTGTTAACTACAAAGCTCAGCTTTAGTCTAAATGGGCTTTATAGAATTGTTGAAAATAAGTCATATTTGACCTCTTCATTGAATCAGTTTCATAATTTTAAAGATACAGTATCTTATTCCCCATCTTCAACAGCAATATTTATGCAATAACTACATAGAATCATATATTATGATTCTATGGTTATTGTACGAAGAATCGCAGGCACAGTTTCATTACAAAAAAATGTTTAGGATCATTCCAATTAGGTCAAAAGTATGTTAGCCCAAACCTTAAAATATGTGAAATTATTTTCGGCAGTTAGCTCCCACTAGGTAGTATCAATGCTATCATGTTTTTAGATTTCCACTAGATAAATGATATTTTAAAAGTCAAAATTGATTAGGATGCCAATAGCATTGATACTTAATAAGAGCTAACACCCAAAAATATTTAAATAATTTCGCATGTTTTAGGGTTTGAACACACTTTTTTACCTATTCTGTCTTTAATAATAAAATAATATACATACTTGAATCAGCTGTTTCATTATATCAGTTATATTACATTTATGTACAACTCATTTTTAAAAATAAATATATATTTAAGCAAATAATAATAAATACATCGACATGTAATAAATAAAGTTTATCTTCTAATAAGTCATGTAATCTGCTCATTACGTAAAACTGTAGTTTAAAATATTTAAAAAACTCAAATTCATTCTAGATATTTTCCTCTAAATTAGTAAACAATCAATGCTCAACCAATTACCGCTAATACATAGTGGAAATCATCGCAAAAATATTAAATTTTATCCAACATATTTTGTTTTAATATTCTAAAATAGGTATACTTCACTGACAAGATGATGTTTGTATAAAAATATATATTTAAAAATGATATGGACTAGGAAAAACAAAAAGTGAGATAAAAGTTCGAATATACATATGTACATTCGGAAGGGAGGTCATTTTGATCAATCTAAACACATCTTTTCTAAACACTATGTTTGTCGAAGTAACGACAAAAGCCTTTGATAGTGATAATATATAGAATTTTTGTATAGGTAGACTTTAATTTTTTTTTTATCAAAGTGAGTAAAACATCCAAGAAAAGAAAACTATGTAGTATAGTTGAATCAACTACTGGTAACAGATGGCTTGTCAATAAAATCAGTAAACCTAAATAGTGGCTGTAGTCGATGATTACTACCAAAACTAAAATAACTGTGTATTGGTCAAATTGTTTTAAAATATAATCTCAATATAAATCATAATTACAACTCTTTGACTCAAGTATTTGTTCAGTTTCAAAAGAAATAAGTTGACCGAGCTATCGGCAAAAAATCCACCCAACTGCTGAAAAGGCAAACCGAAAATAGCATAGACATCATCAAACTAGGAAGAACGTACCAAAAGTAACGAGACAAATGCCCTAACTGCTTTTCTTTTTGGAATCACTATTTTGATGTATCTAGTTGCATTTGCTATCACTATTACTGGCGTTGTATCATAAATATATTATGAAACATTGCACAAAGCATTCTTAATTGAACATTATTTATCAAAATTTACAAAGTGAAACTAATCACATTTCTATGTAATACTTCAATAGTATGCACTTACACAAATATAATAGGCTCCTAGTGTGGACAGATTTATTAATTCAATAAAGGCAAATTAGATCAAATATCCTAATTTCTGCATTAAAATCTACTTATCACATTTTATTGAGGACACAATCACAGAGCAAAAAAATCGTCTTCTTGTCCTAATGGAAGACCACTCCTAACCAATACTCCAGGTTCATCTGTATTATTTGAAGAAGAGGTTGAAGAAGAATGACGAGGAACAACATGGAAAGTTTGGGAAGTCGACAGGCCACAACGGGTTGAATAAAGTTTTTGGTGTGATGTTCGATGCAAATATTGGCTGGTACCACATAGGTTTCCTGGTTCTTCTTCAGACCAACTAAAAAAGTAAAAACAAAATATACAAATCCTACTGTCATAAAATATCTAAATTATACTTGACATACTGACCTGCTGTCTGAAGTAAATTTTTCTACTGACGATTTCAATTTTAACAGTTGAAGATCAATTTTTTTCAGATAAGAGTCTAGTGATTCATCAGGATCTTTGGTTACTGCAGCTTTTGAACTAGTCCGGTCGGATTTGTGTGAATGGCCACAATCTGTTGAAATTTGATCCACAGAAAAAGTGGATGGCTTATTATCACCTGCTCCACTGTTTCCTTTAATTGGAATCTTTAGTTCAGATTTTAGAAAAATATCATTGGACCATAAATTATTCAACTGTTTAATTTCTTCTACCTAAAATACAAGTATCAACCAAACTGAAAATTATTCTTCTATGCAAGGTGCACCAAAAATATGTCTTCATAACTAATATACCCATATACCTACATATTGCAAAATGAGCCATGCAAAGATAACCAAGCTCTATTTATGGAGGCCCAAAAAGTTCACTTCTAAATTATAATATATAGCATGCTTAAAATTATGACATCATGATATCAAGCATAAATTATGAATCATGTCTTATAATTTAAAATGATATCCTATGATATCTTAATGATATCATATTTATTATGCACATTTAAATGATATCAGTATTTAAAATTATGATATCATATTTTAACAGCTTTAAAATCGTGATATCAAATTTTAAAAACATGATATCATACTGATTTTATCAGCTTTAGATTCATTTTATAATTGGTTGTGTTGATTAACCATCCAATATTCAGTGAAAAAGGTCATTGTTGCATGGTAGTTGCATGAGAGGGGTTGTGATCCAGTCAGATTTTTACACACAAATATAATAATTAGTGATAAAAAATAATTTGTCTTAACTAAAAGTATGTACATGTTTATTAAAAATGAAATGATATAATTACACATTGTCTATGATATACCTATAGGTACCCTAGGTACATGTAGAAATTTATTTCTTTGTAAAAAACACTGATACATGTTTGGTTTTTACATGAGAATTGAATATTCTGTATTTCAATTTCACATAATTTTTCAAAAAAATCTATAATTTGAGTGTTTGCCATATCCCAATAACCTCCTACAAGATTAATAGTGATTATGTAGTTTTGTCAGCATAATATTTATCTACCTAAATTTTTTTATTCATTGTTGCTGTTGATATTAATAAATTAGAGATCAAAAGTCCTTGAGCACAAGCTATAAAATATTAAAAATCCTGGTTCCTATATAATAGGTAGTAATGCCATATTTATTGGGCTGGCTGTGTTGAAAAGATGTTTACTGAAACCACTTGAGATTTCTAAATGTTAAAACTTAGACCATTTTTCTCAAATCATATAAAAGATAGGAACATACAGTCTACTCTTGATAATCCGACCCCTCTCATTCCCTTATAAATGGGGTTGGATAGCAAAAAGTCAGATTAACAGATATCAATTATGTATTTAAAAAAATTGCAGAATTCAATATATAGATATGATTTTACTGTGCACAATTTTTATAGATATTAAAATGCTGTCTATTTTGCTTCTGATAGAAAAGGATATGCTTATGGGCTAGACAGGCAGAGAAATTGAAGTAGACTGTACCTAAGCACCTATACTATGTCAAGTACACTATAGACTAAAAATGAACTAGGCTAGTAGAGGAATCATGAGACCCAAAAAACCCACCACAGATTAAAATGTAAATATGTATGTATAAAATTTCCTGCAGTTTTATAGTCACAGTCAGAATATGAAGGACAGTTTATTTGTATAGGTAACAGTTGGTTCTCTTCTAATTCTAGTCAGATTATCAAGGGTCAAATTATTGAGTAGACTGTATAATATTAAATCATTTTTCTATCTCAATTAGTTTTTTAGTTATATTTCAGTATTTGGATATGGCATTTCCAGATTCATCCCATATTTTAAAATGGCTCTTACCACTGACAGTGGTTATGGACAAGGCTATTATTTAACTTTTTTAAATATAGGTCATAGATACTAAATAATATGTTACCAAAGTTAAAAATGAGTGGCCTATATATGGGAAAGTTTTGAAGATAGTTTTTTTGGAATACATTTTTTAACCTTTTTTAACAAACTTCTGAAACCTGTATCTGCAAAACAAAACACTTTTATGCTTTAAAAATAACACAAAATATTCTCCTGGATTGTCTGGATTAACCCTCTGAGACCTGTGCTTTTGCACACCCTCTGAGACCTGAGGGGGGGTC
>JAUYWI010081687.1:0-13118 GCA_034780595.1 Parotoplana pacifica
ATTCTAAGCATGATTTTTGATGCATGTGATATCAGGCTAATTGTTCTGTAGTCTGCGCAGTCTACTGCATTTGGTTTTTTCTTTAATGGTACCATAATTGTTTTGTAGAAATCTTCTGTTATGTTACTAGTATTGTCGCAGGCTTGACAGATTTTAATTTATTAATTTTGTATGTTTGCTGCAGTCGATTTCATTTTACATACATGTTAGGGATACACTCAGTTCTTATTTCTAAAACCATGACCAGAGAAATTGTTTTCATGTTTTTTTAATCCTTAGTATTCTTACTTTAGTGTTTTTTTTAGCAAGAACTATAAGACGATAGATACATTTTGGTTCATTAGATTTTCCAGTCCGACTGACACCGTTTCAAAAAATATGCCATTGTTTGATCTGTTATAATTTAATTTCATTCTACTACTTCATAGTAATATAAATCTGATTTCAGTAGGATATTGCATATTTTTCAAACTCTGCGAATTATTTGGCAAGTCCAATATTAGAAACACTAAATAAGCCTTTTAATCCAGATGAGTTTCAAATTATAGTGGTCTATTATGTACTAAATAATGTTGATGAACTATTAACATAATTGGATTTGTGGTACCTAGCGTATATGTTGACCTATTTATACATATTGACAGTTATACAGTACAGGGTAGCAATAAAGTTACTATACAATTACTAAAGAAAATATAAAGTATTAGAGATTTAAATAACAATGTAATTAGTTCTAATTAAGATTGAATAAAACTACATTATTATTCATAAATATTAAGCCTACTTAATCACTCAATCTGCTTTCTATTTAGTTAATAAATTTAATTAGTAATTATTGCCACTCTCTATTCTCAGTTTTCCCTATCTGAATATGTTTTTTTTAATATCTTTTTTAAATAATTTTTTAGAAATAAAAAAAATTAACGACGAGGATGGGATTCGAACCCACGCGGGGAAACCCCAATGGATTAGCAGTCCATCGCCTTAACCACTCGGCCACCTCGTCTTGCTCGCCGTGGTGTCAGAGTAATTGTTATAAGCTGGGGCATAGATATACATAGTTCGGTATGTCTATTATAAATAGAAACTAAAATGGAATGTCTATAAACAGAAAGAAATTCTGAACATAAGAGAATTGGGGTTCACCGTGTACTCGTGAACACCCCGGACAATAAAAAAAAACTAAAGTTTATATTGTACTCTATATATCATCACTAGAAATAGATCATGGCTGCTGTCTGTTTGAAAGGTGCTGCCATTTAGTCTTCCACGTGATTTTCTAGGACAAAAGTAGAGAAACACTTCCAAGCGGTGTGCCGCCCGGTATTTTTCTGGGGGGGAGGTCGTCCGACAATTTTATGGACCTAAACTAGATCTAGAGGCGGGTGCAAGGCTAGCCTAGACATCTAAAATTTATTGATCAGTCGCCATAGCGGCGTAGGTATTCGTTTTCTAAGATTAAAAAAAAAGAATTTTAGTAGGTAGGCAGGTAAATTAAAACAAAATAAATTAGTTCATAATATGAACAATACAATATTTCTAAATTTCTATACTCTAAGATGCTAACTCTACCTAAGCATAGATAATATGGTAACGTCGGGTAATTCCGACAGTAGGTTATGTATCTACTTAGGGCTATATACCTACAGGTAGGTATTCTTAGTTGAGAATTCGATAGCTAGTCTTAATGCGACACCCAGCAATACCTACATTTCATATTATTAGGTATAGGTATTTCGTGAGAATGTTCTGCATGAATTGTGCTATAGTGTTCCTTTTAGCTAGAAAATGAAGATGGAATATCCCTCCGTAATTTTCTGTAAAATTATAACAGTGACATTGTTTTGTCATTATTAAAATATTAATTGCAGCGAATAGTTTCAAAGTGTAGGTACCTACTGGATTGATAAAGCGTGAGTGTAAGTAACTAATAATTAGTTTATACCTTCATTAAACATAAATTAAATTGTTTCATTAATATTTTAATCGTATACATATGAGCTAGGTATATATAGGTATGTAGGAAAATCTTTACTGCAGCAAACATTCAAAATAAAAAATAATAGGTATCTGTCAAACCTTCGACAGTAGGTACTAACATCATAGTAATGAATGTAATCCAACCAAAATATATGTAAAAATATAAATATGACTTCAACATAAAAAGTATTCTCTTCAAGATCAAATCTTGTTCTACACCCAAGCTGAAGCATGATAAGATGACTAGTCAAGCTTTTTGATTGAAAGTATCATCTAGTATATCCAAAAATCAAAATCCATAAAACAATCCGGTCAGAAATGAAAAATGCAAAACAATAACAAGAAATATGGTGCGAGACTTAGAACCCTCAGTGCTGAGTTTTAACGAGTTTTAGGTGTACACAACCGTCATTCTTCCCATAATCTAGTTATTATTCAAAATGTAAAAGTTGAATTAAAAGGCAGATCAAAATTAACTTTAGAGGTGATGGAATCATTCATTACATTTATACCAACTGCATATTCCTTATATAAGAACCGAGCTTGACTGACCATATTATCATGCTTCAGCATGGGTGTAGAACAAGATGTATATGATTACATAGTTTTGATTTGATCTTGAGGGGATGTTGTTTTTATGTTGAAGCCATATTTATATTTTTAAATATCTTTTGGTTGGATTCCATTCAGTACTATAATGTTAGTACTATTGAAGGCCTGACAGATACCTATTATCTATTATTTTGACTCTGCTGCAGTAAAAATTTTATTTTACTCATGGTTGACTGAAGAACTAATATGACAAATAATACCAAAAATATCATAATTGTGGTTATTATAAGAAATAAAATTAGGAACAACTACATTACCGCAGTCTTTAGTAAGTCTACCAGAACTAGTATTACTAAAACTATTGATCAAAATAGTTAATATTCTGGGAAAATTGATAGTATTATAAGGCTTGACTGATATTATTTATTATTTTTATTTCTTATTTTTGTGTTTGCTGCAGTAAAGATTTATTCTACATATACGAGTATAAGTGATAGAATGTTGTGTAATAATTTGATAATTATGACAAAATCTATCTTTTTTGTTATAAAATGGATTACTGTCATTATCATGAATTTGTTTGATGATGTAATTAAAATGATCATCACAAGCCAATAAAAAGGAATAACAATTGGAGCAATTGTATGTAGTTTCAGAAAAAACATTAAAATGGATTAAATGAAAACAAATTTACTGCTTGACAATAATGAGATCCTTCTAGCAAGCAAGTTCTGACTGCCAGGTTGTTTTTTTAGTAAAAACTAAATTTAATAAGATGAACAAAATGTCTACTTTCAGCACATGTGACCTAATATGTTTGCATCAATTTTCTACTAAACCAAAATTAAAACACTGCAGCAATGCCTTTTTCAGAATGATAAATATATTTCTTCACTAAAATTGATTGAATTTCACTGTATACCAAGTCTGTCAAGACATAACAAGATATTTTATTGATGACTTTTGCTTCAGTGACTAACATTTTATTATAATGAAAATGAACAAACCAAACACAAAGTACACGATTTTTAAAAAAATAACTAACTTAAATCCTGTTTTACTACTTTAATAAATAACAAAAATATATCAGTTATATAGATAGAGGTTTTGAAAAAAGAAATCCAAATGAATCAATCACGTTTAATGCAATAACAATAAATGCAAGGTTTAAAATATTATAATCCACATCGTATATGTTTGGTATTATTAAAGAAAAGAATCTATTCAAAAAAATGATGTCATTCGTATCTATTTCTAACCTGACAAAATCGAATGTGGTCCTGCTATAACAAGCAATTAAATTTTTTTATAAAAGTCAAATACCAATAAACATAACTGACATCACTTGCTTGATTGTCTGCCGAGTGCTTATTTATGGAGCAATACAGATAGAAGTTAATAAAATGAACTTTTATCTGTAGGTATAGATGGATTTTCGCATATCAATTTGAATGAGGTCCATAAAAAATGATAAAGCAACTAGCATTATAAAAGCTCATATCAACATTTAAAATCTCTCTCCATCTCTCATTGTATCTACATAATAATTATGTAATTCAATTTTATTTTTAACGATTCAATATTTAGTAAAGATGTATTTTTTCCGTTATCTAAAAAGCAACTTATACCAAAATTTATTTTAAAAAGTGCTTAGTTTTAGAAGAGCAATACAAATTCTATGTACCGTCACTATATAATTATTTTCAACAGAATGAAGCATGAAACAGTAAACACGGTAAAAAACCGTCAATATTTAGAACCCATTTTCACAAAGTCATGTTAATATAGCGCTGTATTTAGACAAGGAGGGGGGGATAATTCAAACATTTGATTTACATCTTTAAAAAATCTTCTAGTTAATAAAAAGATCTACAAAGAACAAAATATCACCCCTGTTGGGCTTATCAACAATGAAAGAAAGCTACAGCCAAATAATCAGCGAATATTTTCGTTTGGGATGACATCAACGTTGGGACATCCCCCCCCCCTCCCTTAACATACAGCTCAAGACAACCATTTACATGCAAAGCACGTTGATGAAGAACTCATTGTTTATTCAAACAAAATTAAAAGAAATAAAAACTAACTTCTGTGAGAATTAACTACATAGATCCCCACCAAAACTTATTTCTCTACCATTCGAAAGTGGAGGAACTTCCAATTTACATTCGATGTGGAACAGGAAGCTCAAAACAGACTTAACTGAAACTAATCATCGATATCACAGTACCTACCCTACAGAGTTCTAACAAAATCTACTTTTAAAAATATAAATGTTTAATAAACACGAATTAGCGAGATGTCTGAAATCGATATACCTACATACATTACTAAAAAGCAAAACGATTTCTAAAACTGGTAGGCAGGTACATATTACATTATGGCGTCACCAGACGAACTGACTTTATCAACAATAGTTGGACAATTTAAAAATGAAGTGCAAATAAAACTAATTAAACAGTTTGCTCTTCATAGACTACCCACCCCGCGCTATAAGTCTCAGCTTTTATTTTTGTGCTGTACCTAAATTATTTTTCAATATGTTTTCTATTTGTATTGGGTGCCTGGCCACATCTAAAATAAATATTAGAATAATATTGATCAACTTATAGATCGTATTATCTGTGTAATAAGTTTGGCCAAAAAAGGCCCAAAAAGATGGTTAGCTCTGCCAAAACATTCCAAAAATACTTTTAGTTTGACATTATAGCAGGCAACTAGAGGCATTTCGGCTTGTAAATTAAAATTATTTGTTAAAGATTTTAGAGAAAACAAAGTCGAAAATATTCCTTTAGTTTTCCGACTTTGTTAGCTCTAAAATCTTAAAAAATAATTTAATTTACAAACCGAAATGCCTAGTTGCCTGCCATCATATCTAGTTAGTTAAACATACCAAACTAAGAGTCACAGCTAACTATTAATTTTGTTTATTTCAAGTAGTTTTTGGAATGTATTGGTAGAGCTAACCATCTTTTAGGCCCTTTCGGCCAATCTTATTTCATTTATTTTTGTTTTTATACTTTAACTAAACAGATAACTTTGCATTAAAACAATCTATTTTTAGATCAATAGAAATCGATGCATATTTCTCTATAAAGCTTGCTATAGGTAAATTAACAAAATCTGCAAAATTTATTGTCAATTTTATAACTTTAAAATGGTATGTCTCAAGAACCATGCATCATATTGATGTAATGTTTGTTGCACTGAGCATCATTAAGCTAAATTCCAGTTATATCAGTAAAGTTTCGTTTTATAATATTATCACATATTACTCGTTTCTAGGCGGTTGCTAGGATGTATCAACAAAACTAAAACGGATTTTTATAGTCCTCGGACACTTAATATATGTATGTGCCAAATTTAATTGAAATCGGGTAAAGAAGAAATACAGAAGTTTTATTTTTTAGAAAAAAAATCAATGAACCGTGTTCTATGAAATTTGCACATGTTGTTAACATCGTAACAGACAATCTATCGGTCAAATTTGGTTATTCTAGGTTTTCAATTGTACGAGCTATGAATGTCGAAAAATTGGTCCCTTTTCAGAAGTTCTATACTGGCAAGGCTAGCCCATAGAAGTAGTTTAGCCATGGAATATCGAATTAATTCGATAATACTTCTTTGATTTATAATAAAAAAGGTATGTAATTATTATTAATAAGACTAGATTGTAGTGCCTACTGAATATTACCAATGGTCATTTTACTAACAATTAAATTGCTGAGTAGATTATGTCTATATCCAGTGCTTTAATAATAACGGTTACTAAAGAATCTTAAAATAATCCGCTCAATTTTAAATGGAATGCAATAAACTATCTTATAAAATAATTTTTTATATAACTTCTCCAGATACTAATATTGTTTTCAAGTGGTTGACAGCTACCACATGTGGACAATATTATTTTTAGTCGAATTTTTGTAGGTACAAGCACTTAACACAAAATAGCTACCAATAATACCCGTGGAGTACCTGCGATAACTCCCTGGGGTAAACACCTAGGCAGTTAGTTACCTTGGAGGCTTGTAGAAGCATCATTGTTGTCCGCTCAAGGATTGATCGTACACAGGCCATTTGACAACGAAGTCGATCGTTTTTTAGATCCTAAACAATTAAAACAATGAAAAATAATTTTGAAAAACCAATTCATCAAAATCAAATGATAGACAAATTGGTACATAGTCTGGGTCGGTATTAGTTGTCATATGTTTAAAACTATGGGTAGACAATATCTATACAATATCAAATAATAGTTCACATAAATAGACCACTAAAAGTCAATTAGCTGATAAAGTGCATATTATATTAACTTGTTTAATATATGCAAAGCACTAATAATTTTCTACCTCCAGGCTATTACGTTACCTTCAATTTATTAATGATGAGGTTAAGGGAGAAAGTATGGCTGTGCTATATACATATGTAGAATATAGAAACAATTTTAGGTAATACTAATAATGGTCTAGGCTATTATACCAGAAAATTAGTTGATCCACCTGATTTATGTATTCTTATGCACTGTTACTTGACGAAAACATATTCACTGAATGTGTTGAACATCTCCACTACGATTCCTCAATAAACTTAACATTGATTACAATTTAGATATGCGCAACCCCCCAAGGTTACCGCCACACATTTTTTCTGGACCAAATTCAGTTTGTAATGTAAATTTCCATCAATTATCCGCCAAAATTGATAATCGGAGTTTGACTGTAAATTTTTTAACAATTTAAGAGTAGTAGAAATCCAAATACTTCCAAAATTTGTCAATAATAATAATATAGAAATTAATAACAATTTCTCAGGGATAATTTTAATATAACAAATAATTGCTTCAATAATCCATATATTTCCATTCCTACTGGTAGCAATTTTTTGAAAATGTTAATTTGGTTAAAATGAAACTGTATTCTGAAAATAGTATAAAAACTAATGACATTTTCTTCAACATTGCATAGATATAGTAGGTACTATATAGGTACAGCATTCATTGTAACTAGAAAAAACAATATGGTATAGGATTAGCATTTCCTGAAGACAGATGGATAAATTGCACAACATATAAATAAATGGTTTATGCATTATTTATAATATTAATAATAGGTATCAGTAGATTGATAAACACATTTAAAAAATGAGCAACGACCAAATAAAATCTGAAAGGTACAGTGAGTACATTTTATTCTTAAAGGATTAGTAGAAATTGGATCTAGTACTACTTACTATTCAGCCCTTTCTACATAGATCAATATAGTTTGGGGACAAATAATACAAAACTTTGTTTCTTGCTATAATAGAGAATGTTTCTAAGACTAAAAATCATCCACAGTAGCCATTAATCTAACTGCTAGCTTAATTCCTTTGATAATTAGGATCTTTAAAGAAATCCAATACAACTTTAACTATAATACTCGTATATTATACACCAACGACTGAACGGCATAATTTAGAATATGACAGATAATAATAATTTCGGTGTGGGCATCAATACAAAAATCAATATTTCTCCAGGGGTTTTGCTACCTTTTATTTATAGGCGTGTAGTTACTTTACCCACGACATAATGTTAACTATTACTCTGACAAGAAAATCAAATACGATAAAGAACCAAAAGAAATTAGAAAATCGAAATTCTCATTTAAAGGGTTCGTACCACTCAATTCAACAATGATACAAATCAATATATCTAATTAAAATGGGTAGAATTTAGATAGGAATTCATACGACTAATATTTTAGTTTTGGTTATTGAAGAAGCAAAACATTCTGTACCATGGGAAAATTATTTTAAATTAGTTGGTAACTTCTAGTAATGCAGAAAGATTTATTCACATTTACAAAGAGTATGATAAATGTACTGCAAAGAGAAACTGTTCTTATTTATAAAAGCAAATACACTAAAAATGTTTATGGATCGTCATTTAAGTACCTACGTTTACACAAACGTTATTTGTTTCTCTAAAAAGGAAAATCTAATTTACCCCGCCTATATATCTAGTTACATTTAAGTTTTAAAACAACAAAGGCTTACATTAATGGCATAGTTAAATAATCTTTTTCATCTGCCTAACACAATCAAAAACATTCTAAAAACAAGATTGCTTTGTATAATTAAAGCTATATAGGAAAAATCAAAACCAGTAAAAATTTTCATTTTAAAATCTTCCTACAACGAAAGAAATTACAATAGCCACAATCTTGAAAAATTAATTTAACAATTTCCAATCCAGTCACCAACTACTGAATGCCTTCCTCATCCTGCTTTTGTTGGTATTGTTTATTATAAATTACAGGCAAGACATAAAAACATCAAATTTAATTTATTTTATTATAGTAGTAGAAAAGTCACCTCCAATGCACAGTGTGGATAAAATTTTAGTTGAGGTTAGTTTTAATTCTTAAGTACCTACCTGATATTCATTTTCATAAATACCCAGTGCAAGAAAGGAGGCAGCACCAGCAATGGAATACTTTCCTAATAAATAAAAGTTTAAAATTTATTTTCTTGTTTGCTGAGAGATCTCCGTTCAGATCATATAACAGTGTCTAGGAAATCTGTCTACATATAGTACACTTTGATGAACAACAACTCAAGTGTTTGAAGAGCTCTTTGCAGAAAACATCTCTTTAGGAACTAAACAAAAAGACAACTGACTCGATCACAAAAATAAGTGAACAGACTTGTTTTAAGCAAGATAGATCAATAAAAGATATTTTTGTCTATGTAGGTATGTCGATATTATGCTCAAAACCATTATTTAACATTGCCCGCACTTTTATGAAGATAAAATAATATAAACTAGCAATTTTCTTTCAAATTGATAATTTTTTCAATTGTTTATCGATGCCAATTTGTGAAAGTACATCAATATTTACTTTGAGTAATAATATCTCATCTGAATGTTCTGAAGATACAACCCCATCACCCGGCTAGCTAGGATACTAATTAATGTACATAATAACATTTTGAGAAATAGTTAACGGCCAAAAAGAGAAACAGCAGATAGTACGAGCATAAAGTATCCACACCACATGAACCTTGCAAATAATAATCAAAAATAGAACCTACTTGAATAACTAATTGGTTAATCAAATTTAACTGTCTCTGTTTGATAGTTTAATTAAGTTAAAGGAAAGAAAAGAAAAATTGAGCTTACTTAACTAATTTCTAGATACTTTTTAAATATATTTGCCCATACAAAACTATCTACTTACGAGTATATTAACCAGTTTCAATATAGACATAGATACTCTTTAATACACAGACAGTTAGTAACCAATAAAAATTCAAAAATAGAAGTAAATCTTATTTAACTTAAATTAAAGTTTGTCAGAATTTCAATCGAATCCCTGTAAAACAACAATTAATTTCATAATTGTTGATATTTGCGGCATTTTAACACTAAAAAAGTAGATATTTCCGTCTTAATTTGGTATAAAATTGAATTATTATTATTTAATAGCCATTATTCGTAAATACAAGTTAGCTTTTTGGGTATTTTGATCCTGGCTAATTGGGTCCAGTGGTCGATAATATTAATCGGCGTCCATTAACGACCACTGACTGCCGATATTATGTAAATTATAAACTGCTTCACCGCAAATTATGAATTTTAGAAAATTCTTTAGAAAAATCAACATTAACTTATGACCAGAACAACTTAGAGTAACGATGGAATTAGAACTTAAGCATCTACATAATGTGGGTGTAACTAACAATGTTCTGTACCTAATGCTTAGTGAACCTAAACACCGTAGCTGTATTGTTCATAACATCTATGGTCCAACAAGTAGCGGCCTTGTTTGCAAGCAAGTGACATAAGTAGGAGGTAGGTATCTAGATTAGATCAATGACAATATGATGCTGTTTGTACGATCAAACACGTCAAGATTATGTACCGTAATATACAACAAGTAAATGAACTAATTCATAGTTTCTAAAATGTATCAAAGGCAACATCTATTTAATTATTTCTTTTCTGATGTCTATTTACCTACCAAAATTAACATTATCCACAGTAAATATAGAAATCTGGATACTGTAACCAAAAATCTAATAGGTTGACTATCACTTCCATTATTTTTTTATTTCATCTTCAGCTCATAAACCTAGTAATAGCTTTCGTTATTTAACACAAAAAAAATCATTACTATTTATTACCTATTCTTACTTTCATCCTGATAATTAATAACATCTTTTAATAATTTTCCACAATCATAAATTTGATTCCTGTAATGCTCATCTGGTTCTATACAGAGTCATTTTTGTTTGATGATTTATTTTTATACCAGGTTTTATTTCAAAACAAATTTATTGGCCTTACTTTTATCTTTACGTCTGCTGTTCATAACATATTGAGAATTGTTTATTTTCTTATAGAGAAACAATTAATTAATCCATATACTAACGTATAAGATAACATTCAAAAAAGAAATAATTAAATCTGAATCTGAGTACCCACCACCATACTCTTGTGTTCACATAAATGATTTTATTTCTACTAACAAAGATCCATATGTTAAATAGAGTGTTATTTCTCCAATAAAATTGTGTATGTCATTCGCTATTTCACCCTTGTGACTTATCATTAATTCTATAGACTTCTATTTAAAAAAATCTCTATAATGTAGGTATGACCTTTTAACTTATAAGAATATAGATTCTCCTACTAAAAAAAATTATAATAGAAGATTCTATAGCTTCATGACTATTCTAAATTAACAACAACCCTAAAGGCTCACCATTTGTCTCTCACCGGACAGCCTTCCCAATTCCACCATATGATTGCCAAACTCACTGAACTCGCGCATGAAATCAGAGAAATTTGAAATTCGCTCCAGATGTAGTGTACTGTCCAGGACCTATAAGATATATGCAACAAAAAGGGTCAAACTACAAATATAAAATTCTTAGCTATGTTTCTTGCTTTAGTGTCTTATTCCAAACTTTCGTTGTACATAAAAAAGTCCTATTTAGCTAAATTTTTTGGAAAATTTAGTTGAATCTTTAACAGAATAACCTAAAAGCTAGAAGCATTGATTTTGAATTTAAAATAATTTCAATATAAGTACGTAAAGAAAACTAAAACCATGGTAATCAGCAGGAAGGATGCCCCAAAAATCAAAATTATGGTGGACAACAAAGAAGTAGAACAAGTTGAGAAATTCATTTATCTTGGAACGCTGAACACGGATGATGGTAAATGTGGGAAAGAGATCAATAGAAGGATTGAAAAGGCCCGTAATGCATATTCTCAACTACAAAAAGTGTTAACATCAAGAAAGATCAGGATCAAAACTAGAATAAGACTGATTCCTTTAGCCAATTATATATATGGGGTGGAAACGTGGACAATTAGAAAGCTTGAAGTTTTAGAAATCTGGTTATTTCGCAGTAAATGTTCAACATATCCTGGAAACAGCATAAAACAAATGAAGAAGTTTTGAAGATAGCGGAACAAGGAGAAAGATGCTCAATACAATTAGAAAAAGAAAAATGAACTATTTTGGACATATGATGAGGCATGACTACTCTACAAAGAGACATTGAAGGAAAAGCAGAAGGTATTAGAGGAAGAGGCAGACCAAGACATATAAGTGGATAGAAAACATCAAAAAGTGAACCAAAACCTGTCGCTTCGGGGACCTGAAGAAGATGGCAAACAACAGAAACAGATGGTGATCCATGGTAGCCAACCTCCTGGTAGGGGAAGGCGCGGATAAGTAAGTCAGTAAGTAAGTAACTGTGTGGTAAAGCGAATTTTTACCAAGATGAAGTTTAGCAATATCCAAAAGTCACCTGATCAACATGCTAATCACATGTATGTTTCTTAAAGATCATCGTATGATTAATAATGAAAGGTTTATTCCCAACTGAAATTCAAAAGTTCTCAAAAAATAAATGAAAAATGCTTTTTTCTCAAGAGCCATAAAATTCGCTGTCTATAGTACTCTGGATAAAATAACTTAAATACCTTTGTAGAGGCTTGGACCAATCGTTTGACAATCACTCGATCAGCCAACACCAAAACCTGGGTGATGGACGACAATAACTGTCGAGCTGATTTGGTCAATGCCGCCCTATCTCCAGCTACCCAACCATACATATCAGTGCTGCTGTTGTTGGTCACACGTTGAACTTCTGTCAACTCCTCTATAGAATGACCAGCATTTCTGGCCAATCTACATGCCTCACACATCTCTGACTGAATCTCAGCATTCTCCTCTGCAATAACTTCGCCGACTGAAACAAATTGTTGTACTGCACAATTTACAGCCTGTCCTACCTGAACTAAAGCACGAGCTGTGGCCTCACAGCTAATTGGTCGGTCACGAACATTCACCAAATTTGTTATCTAAAATAAAAAAGAGCCTTTAAAAGTAAACTGACAAGAAGTTAATACAAGATGCAATTCAAACAATAGGTAAATACAAATATTGAAATATGTTCGTTTTTTCTTTATTATATGTTAGCTTCTAGGTTTGCTCTATTAATGATTTGCAGAATACGAGGGGGAGTCAATAAGTAAGCGGACTCGATATGATATAAGTATGCCATAGAGAATATCAATGTATTTTTAT
>JAUYWI010081698.1:0-13117 GCA_034780595.1 Parotoplana pacifica
AATATTCTGGGAAAATTGATAGTATTACAAGTGATAGAATGTTGTGCAACAATTTGACAATTATTACAGAATCTATCAAATTCATGCCATTAAACAATTTCCATTTTTCAGAGGATGTCATTAGCTGACATGTGTATATTTGTAGAAGGGATGAAAACCGTTGATGAGGTTTTTAATATACACGTGCATCACAGTTCCATACTTTGGTTAAAATTTCTGCACCCGGTCATGAAATATCGATGACACCCACCATGTTAGACTAAACCCAAAATGAGAATTTTAAAACTGAAAAATTAAATCTATATAAAATACACGGCGAGTCCAAACTAGAAGAAATCGTCACAAGTCCCAAAACTGAACAGTCCAATTACTGAACAGCATTTCAAATTTCATAGAACGTATCATCCAAAACAGACTAATGTACTTGAAGACAACCATAAACTCAATATGAACCAAACAGGATTCCGCAAAACAAGTCAATAGAAGAACATTTCAACAGTGTACAGCAATCCATCAAGGACCACCTTCAAGAACATGCAAGAACCATCACAGTGTTTGTCGACTTCAGCAGAGCGTACGACAGGTTTTGGAAGCAAAAGTTGATTCAGAAAACGTACACAATATCCCCAAATGCACTATTGAATGGATAAAAAACTTCCTCGGTGAAAGAAAAGCATATATCAAGATTGGAGAAGAAAAAGGAAACAAGATATCTTCAGAAAAGGTTTATCATAAGAGCGGTGCCTATACTGTGGGGTCATCTATAAGACAGAGTTACAAAACTATATTAATACGAAAACCGAACAACCTAAGTTTGCAGACGACCATCAATACAGCAGAAGAGGAAGCAAACTCGATTAAATAATAACTAGATTATGGGAAGAGTGTGTCCACTTAAAACTGGTTTAAACTCACCGCTGAGGGTCCTAAATCACGCACCTTTTTTTGTATTTTAGTTACTTTATATTTTTAATTTATGACTGGATTGTTTTGTGGATTTTGATTTTCGGATGAACTAGACAATACTTTCAATCACTAAGCTTGATCATCCATCCCATCATGCTTCAGCTTGAATGTAGAAAAGGATGAACATGATTACATAGTTTTGATTTCATTTTGAAAAGTTGCTATTTTATGTTGAAGCCATATGTTTACAAATCTTTTAGTTCGATTATATTCATTTCTATGGTGTTTGTACTGTCGAAGGCTTGCAAGATTTTAATTTATTATTTTTTAATTTTGTATGTTTGTTGCAGTAAAGATTTCATTCTACTATTGTATATATTAACTAAATGGGCAGATGAGAAAAGAAGTAACCATCAGTGAGGAAAAGATTACTTGCATGACCTTTAACCTGGACAACCAGGAGACAAACGGCAAGCATATTCCTCAACTGACGCTCAGAAGCAAAGTAGTACCAATGGAGAAAAACTTGAGGTTCCTAGGCACCAGGCTTGACAGCCAACTCACAGGGAAAAAGCATATCAAAAGACTCAAAAAGACCTCTAAAGCCGACAACAAATTCTAAGGAAGCTATCTGGAAAGACCTGTGACAGTACAAGAACATATACAACACCTTAGTTGTTTTCAAAGCGTACTACGGGAACAGCTGGATGTGCGTAGCGAGCAATAGCAATCTGATGGTCCTGGAAAGAGAAAATCTCAAAGCAGGCAGAGCGATAACCAGCCTTACCAGCAGCACACCGAAAGAAACAATTTACAAAAAGGCAGTAATAACCCAACTTAGAGTCCAGGCTGAAATTAAAACAACCAATATTGAAATGAGATTTGACAACCCATCAAGAGTTAGAATAGAAAAATACACCAGGCTGCGGCTTAAAGCGAGAGCAAACAACAACAAAAAGAACACAATAGAGATTAAGTACGCAAAGAATTTGGCACAAAATTTCCACTACGAGCATATTCTCAGAGAAAGGAATATGATTGCACCACTCATGCCACCATGGACCTAAAACTATAACAACATCGATTTCATAACCAAACTTAGAATGTCCAAAAATAGTCTACTCTGCCGAAGAAAGAGCCACTCAAGCCAACAAGAAACTTGAGAAGCTAACAACAGCTGATATTATCATCTGGCCAGACAGTTCCACCAAATCTAGAACTGAAGACGGAGGTACAGGTTGTCACACTCAGGACGGCCTTGAAAACCAAGATGACATCACCATCAACAAAATTTGGTCATATTTAGACGGCATCAGGGAACACAACATCCACGTTAACATCACGTATATCCCAGTCCAGAAGCATAGCAGGAAACGAAATGGCAGATCAAATGGCCAAGGAGGCGTCTAACAAGCCACAAAACGCGACTACAACATCATCAAAAAACTATCAAGGATTGGATCAAAAACACCATGCAACAACATGGCTCAAAATCCATCTGATATAGAATGTCATGGAAAGCGGAAAAACGGATGTTATACTCAGCGCAACAGAGGAAACGACAATTAGCCAATTTAGAGTTAATCAAAGCCCTCGCACCAGACACGAAGAAAAGTGACAATCCACTCTGCCCGAAATGGACACCACAGACTCAAAATCTTCGGCACTCTACAGGGACATCCTGGTCTTCTCAACCTACACCCAAATTTTCATCTAGTTTCATATGGCGGTCGAGAATCACCATTTATCAACAAGAACTTTGAAAAATGCATGATCGGGCATCATCATAAGCTCCGTAACTACCAGTGCAAAATTTACAAGACCGATGACTTATCTTGCAGACTGTGCGGCGATGGCCCAAAAAATAATCTGTATCTTCTTCACAAACACCCGGCCACGAAAAACGACTAAATCAAATTCATCTACAACCCAAATCTTGAACCTGATGTTATGGTTAGAGGCCTCTTCAGGCTGGGCCGTTCGTGGAGGCTACTCTACGACGGATGTAGTGACCACGTCAACAATTATGTACAAAGAATCATTGTGAAATTGTATTGCGTCTCTTGTGTGCTGAATTTGAATTTCTGAGAAGGATTTTTTACATATTAACAACAACATTATTTTACATTTATATGTCATGCCATTCAAAATCCTCTGTGATTTTATGCTGTTTCGTCATTTACAATCATCATTGCATTAATATAATCTTAATAATAGAGACCCAAATCACAAACTGGTACTGTAAAGTTTTTTTTATTTATTGATTATATTTTAATGGTTGAAGTTGCAAAGTATATACATATTTTAGGAAGAATTAAGCGGTGTTTTAAACAGTTGTACTAAATAATTTTCATTAAAATAATCTAGGTCGTGTCTGTTATTCGTATATTGTACACCATTAATATCAAACTGGCACGTATCATTCAGTAGCTTTAGTTTCAGTTTCATTAAAATTAATATTTTATGACAATAGCAAATGAATATTAGGTAGAATTGGTTAAAAAAATAATTTCTAATATCTAACTAAATTAACTGAAACTTTCATACTTTTTCAACATTATTTTTTTCATTCCATTGAGTGATCCCTTATGAGTGCACACCAGAATTAAAAATACTAAAAGTTAATAAAACTATCTAACCTTTGAGACGTGACATATTATTAATAAATTCATACTCGTATATGTACTTTTTTTTTAACTTTTAAGTGTTAGTACCCCAATTTCTATAACTAAATATAGGCTGTTTATTCTATCATAATTATTCTAACTCTTCATAGTCACACGCCTAGAAAATATGCCCGTTGGTCACAGGAGTTTCTACTTCCCGTGTATTAATTGAGTCGAAATGAGGATTGATGACGTTATCAGGTCCAAAATGTGCACTTTGTTACTAGTGACAATTTTTACAAAAAGTACCTACATTTTGACCCAAGTTCAATTTTAAGAGGGCCATCGAGTACTCTTGGGGGGAATCAAAGGTCAAAACTTGTTGCATCAGAAAATCCAAAAGAGAATAATTTATCACACTGATACCTAAATTTCATTCTAATCGCTTAAAGCGTTTTCGAGCAGTTATCAAGTTTTGTCTGGGGATATTATCACTCCCTCCTCTTGATACGATACAAGAGGTAGGTGAAATAAATCAGTCATACTAACCTCAGATATCCTTCCTCACCAGGCGTTCCCTTCATTTCGCCCTGCAATATCCGAGCGGCAGTCAGAGTACTAATGCCCATACCATCACCCATAAACACAATCACATTTTTTGCCTTGGCAATTCGATCCTTCATCTTCAACGAGTGCTTCAGCTCATCCATCGCTTTCCTGTTCCATGCCTGCTGCTGACTGGTGGACCCAACCGAACTGGGGAATGCTCCAATTTGGTGACAGACGAGACTCGTGATTAGAAAATAAAATAACATTTGCAGTCCGACTAGAGTGTAACAAAACTTATCGGCTGATCAACAACTATGTACAATGATAAGTTGAATAATTGAAGAGTAATGCTTCACTGAACGCTCGTTGTAAATCTGTCAAATTCAGTGATCAATGTGCAATAGGGAGCCATAGCGAAATGACAACTGCACAGCACAACCAAACATACGAGGAGCAAATATTAAAACGGAGCTACACGTAAATAGGCTTGCTATCTTCTCTCCGTGCAGTAAACTGTTGAACCAGATAGCCTGATAAACACCACCATCTTCAATACCCCAACCATGTTGTAGACTATAAAATACACTTATGTATATACATAATTGTTTGATACAGTGGCAACTACATAATATGTGGGTTTATTGAAATGACGTAATTCTCAAGTTTGATTGGTTATCGTCTTCATATTTTAGACATAAAGTATATTTAATAAGATCAACACCAGATGGGTGTTAATAATCACACTTTTGAGACAATAGTCAAACTTGCACCATATGCATAACATTTTAATTTGAAACCCCAAAAAGTGGTGACGGATATGTTTGTTTTTTAACAGTCTTAATCCACAAATGTACATTATTGAAAAAAGCTGGTATATGCCATGCCCACTTGTGTAGTTTGTATTATATTTTAAATCAATTATAAAAATTTAATCATTTAACCTATTAGGATCGGAATTTTGCTAAACAGACCTATAACAAGATTGCAATATATCTCATAAATCAGCCCAATTAAAGCTACACATAGGTATATGATGTATGAATTGGGATGTTTTTTAGGCTAAAAAAACAACTTTGGAAGCTTATAGCTTGAAAACTACTCAACCAATTTTAACGAGATTTTTTTAGGCAGTAGTACCTACAACATAATTAAAAAATTATAATCCCTTTATAGAGAGACAGTACAATATATACATCATATGAGTAAGGTTACACATGTTTTCAGGTAAAAGTAAACTAATGCATAGTAGGTACATAAAAATTTAAGATAACAATAGTAGCTTAATGTAGCTATTGCTAGTAGTTTTGTATTTCCTATCAGATTTTACCACTTTAATTATAGAACATAATATCATTTTAGTCTTTATAACAGATGACACTTTTTATGTATGCATTGGTTTACCCTATATAATTTACTTTTACTATTTCAAAAAACTAAATTAGGTCATACAAAACCTTGTTTCCGTACTTTTTCGTGCTTGATTATTCATTATCTAGCAATTCATATATTTCCTTTAAAAACACTGTTTTTTATTTCCTTGTAATATCTATGACATAGGTAGCATATATATACTAATACGAGCTATTCTGAATTTCACTTGAGGACCTTTAAATTCAACACAGTTCTGATGCCCTTTTTAGAATTCAGATAAGAGGGCCGCTGTTTTACTCTTTCATTAAATAACTGACATTCAGCATTAGTGCAAAAATATTTATTCCGAGATCATGTGATGAAATTCGGTCATAATGGACCTTTTAAATACAATTTTATACGTTTTAGAATACTTTTTTAATGATAAAATACAGGATGCTGGAAATGTAATATTTCTAATCTTTATCATTTTAGCAATATATTTGACCATAATTGATTTTTTTGTAAAAGTACCTACATAGCCTTACGGAAACAAAATTTTTGGTACGACCAATTTGTTTTGCTAATAGATCCCCATATTGTATCATGGCAAGCAAACTGTACAGAATTGAAACTAGGTTTACGTCTTCGTGTTACGCCTAATACTTCAGTTACGACGTTAAATTTTAATTTATGAAATAGTATGCCAGATAACTAGACAACATAACGTGTTTTCGTAGTTTGTTTATTTTCGACTAATAAACATATGTACCCAAGTCCAAAATAGATATACAGTGACTTAATTAGATAACAAGCCTGGCACATGTAAAACATATGTATGATACCTAATAATATGTAGTTTTCTTAAATCAATATTAAAATAGAACAAACAAAACAACGGTTTCTAATCTTCGATCAAATATCGGCATGTGATTTCAAAGATTATTCAAAACGGAATAAGTAGGTACAATAAAAATTTTACAACAGATAAACACAAAATAGAATTGAAAATTATCTAGCCAAATAAATATATAGCTTCAACGTAGAAACAACAACTTTTCAAAACCAAATCAAAAAGATGTAATCATGTGTATCTTATTCTACACTCAAGCTTGGTGATTGAAAGTACCATCCAAAGACCAAACATCGAAGACCTGTCAGAAATGAAAAATGTAAAATTATTGAAATGTAAAAACAATAACAAGAAATATTAATGCGGGACTTATAGGACCCTCAGCGATGACAACCGTCACTCTTCCCATAATCTCTTTATTATTATCACTCTTTCTATATATAATCAAAAGTGAACACCTAATTTTCTTGAAATTCGGCACTGGTATCATTATTATGAATTGAGGCGGATTTTTGGAACATCAATCAAATAGCATTTGGAAAAAGTATACAACCGATTTGGATAAACCTTCCCTGGTGAAAATTACTTATGTTACTTTTACGCCACTTATATGACATATAAGTACTGAATATGCAGCGATCTTACTTATACGTGAACTGTAACTTACAGGCCACTTATACGCAGTGAATAAATACTTATATTCAAAAACTTATACGCCATTTTCACCAGGGTTTCATCAAAATGGGCTTAGCCTGTAGTAAACATTTATGTAAAAATCAGATGTAGATTAGTTGCATCATAAAAAAATGAAATTTAGACCTCGTGGATCAATCCTTTTTCAACAATAATAAAGTTTTTGGACAAACCCTAATATAGATAATATTCTTGATTATGGTCTAAAAATATGGTCACAAAATTGAATGAAAGGTATAAAAGTTTCAAAAGTTTCTATCAATGAATCTTTCTATCATATACTGTGTACTAAATTTCATTCAGCTGGCCCATAAAAAGTATCATATTCTAGGAGCGGGTGTCTAGACCCCTTCTACAAATGATCCAAGGCTAGTAAAGTGTTATAAAACGATATGTAGCTTCATGTACAATAATATAGCAGAACTGCCTATTTTTATTCAATTCCAACAATGATTAACGTACACGCCGCCAGATCAAATATATCTGTGTAAAGTTAATGAGATTATAATTCATTATGATTGTAACTCAATTAGGTATAACTCTGCGAATGTAAATATTGCACATACCTATGTATGGATGGATGAACTTGGAGTAAATGAAGCGAAGAAAATTGAACTATAAATCAACAAACTTCACAAAACACCGATCAACAAAATTGCAAATCAAAATCTCAAGCAACTACATACATACATGATGACAATCACAAAAATCAAAAGTTCTTTATATTATAATATACCTATCTACATAGTTCTACCGAATTTTAATCAATTTCTATTACCTTCAGAATTATTTTTTGAAACACTCATTTTTTCAGAGAGCTGGATCCTAAATATTTCTAAGAACGAAAACTCCGCAAATGGTTAAGTCTTTTTCAGCATTTAAAAAAATGTCTAGCCACCCACTCAATATCTACAAAGGTTTGAGGCACATTTAAAACAAATTAAATTTGAGCAATTGATCAACTATAAAGCCTTAGAAAACAAAACATAGTCAAACAATTAGCAATGGGCATATTTGATAGAAAGTTGGTGTAAAAAACACTCTTTACTACCAAGATAATGAAGTGGTTTACTATTGGACGTTATTTTAGTGTGGAAAACCTCGATGCAAGAACAGGATCTAACTTTATCAGAGATAATATGTGAATTAAGTAATTAAATTTAAAAAGTATTTAGTTTTGATGTACATATGATTTTCTAGTTAATTAATAAAATATAGATAAATTGTTAATGTTCTATTCCAAAATTATTAATGTTCTATTCCAAAAGTGCGTCAGCTAGCTTGTTTTGACAGTTTGGCATGTAAGCATGTCTGGCTAAAATTAGATCAGATACTGACTGCAACTTTCATTTACGAGTAAACAGACAGAATACCATTACCTGTTGCTCTAGCCTCTCTCTAAAGATGGTAGGTAAAGCTCAATTTAGAATATAAATTTTAGAAAAAAATCCAAAAGTTTATTAGTCAAAGTTTGTGTTACAATACCTAGAACAAAATCGATAGTGGGGTTGCTGACGTCAAGTTCAAAAATTAGTTTGTCCGACTACCGTCAAATTTGGTGGTCGAGGTACTCAGTAATGCATGACAAATTTTTGAAAAAATATTAACCTTTTTGCAACAATCGATACCTTTGGCCAAAATCACGTTTGCACAAACCAATTTAAACATTGAAATATTAACGTTCTATCGCCATGCAATTGGATTTTCTATGACGAAACCATTATAATGTCAGTGATCGTTATAGATTTAATTGACATAGAAAACGACATATTTCTAAAAATTCTGTAAAAATAAATGCATAAATTGTCTGATTGGTTTTTCTTTTCAGGTTGCACTTTACAGACGGATTAAACATCATCTTTTATTAATATAGCATTGTTAATAAATTGAAAAATGAAATTAGACAGTTTTTATAGGAAAAAAGAAAACATATATAAAAGAGAAAAACAATATATTTCCAATATTACAACTTCTCATGTATGTACAAATGAGTATATTCCCTATTAGAATTTGATTTCAAAATATGTATTATTATTATTTTAAAATTCATTGGACGCTAATTAGTCGAATAAAAAAGATTATTGTTGTGAGATTTTAATTATTTCAATGCATTTGTCTGATTATCCAAAATCACGACGAATTTGTCCAATGAAATTTCAAGTCTTGTTGTTTTTACAATAGACCACAAAAAGCAAATTCAGTAGACAGAGCATTAAAATCAATTTAAAATAGAGGCACCACCAAGAAAAAATTATTTAAAACGTTCTACATCAAATAGGAAGTTCATAATGGTCGCACAAAAAAATTGTACGACCATTACGTACCTCAAATTTGATTTTAGACGTTTAAATTTTTTCTCAAGAGTAAAAATTTATAATTTATTACTATGAACAGTCCTCGCCAAAACAGCATGTTTGTCATTGCGTTGTGTATATCTATGGCTAATACAATATGGTGGAGGACACATTCCTGGCAGATATATGAGTGTTTTTTGGAATCAAAACAGTTAGCTTTCATTTAATACTTTAGCAATAAAAATATTGTAAAAGCGCTGTTTTTACGAGGACTAGCGTAATCTATAATGAATCTATTTTTTTAATAATCATACTACTATTCGTATTTAATAATGAAACAATATATTCCAATATTAAGTGGTGGCTGGTAGCTGTTATAGCCTGTCTACAGCAAAAACAAAGACAAATTTAGCAGTCCATCATAAGAAACTCATTATACAAATAGAATAACTATAATATGTAAGTATCTATAGTAAGGTCAAACATAGTACACTAATAAATGTAAAAAAAAGTTTACCCGGATCAGGTTTAGGACTTTCCAAACTTTCAATAATCTAGGATTCAGAAACTGTTACGATTACAGGACTTGGTTTAGGGTTAACCAGAATCTGGTAATATACTAAGAGTCGATCAAATAAGAGTTCTCCAGGACTTCTAGGATTATCTTAAAACATGATCCGGATAAAATTAAGCTCGATACTGTTTCCAAATGCGCATTACGTCCAACAGTCAAGGCATGACGGCGATAGAAGTCATTTGATTTAGTGGGAACAGATAGCAGAGAGAGCAGCATGTCAGGAATCTTTACTCAATTTTCTTTCAATTATCAAACATAAATTAAATAGGCCAAATACAAAACAGTCTATGCGCCATCAGCCTTCGGTATTTTATATTAAAACTGTGTGGTTTGTAATATTAGGCCATACGTGTTATGTACTGGATAATTTAGGCAAGAAGCAATTCAAGTATAACTATTGATAAATCCATCGCTAGTACTATCATCAATAATAATATTTTCCTGTCATAATTCCTGTAAAACTAAAGGCCAAAATAATACAAACCATCACCACCAGCGGCCTAGCAAAATACCCTGAGGCACTTCTTAACTACGAGTACATACTCATAGATAGAAATCTTGTAACTTTGTTAGTTACATTTCCAGAAAGTATGTTAATAGCACATTTTTATTTATTAAATTTACAAAAGGTTTTCTAAGATTTCAATCCATGTTGGCTATAAGACAAATAATAGATAATACTGTTTCCACGCCTCTAGGTGCAAATAGATCAATAGTAATACAATTAACAGAGAAAAGGCCGCAAAATCCGTTTGGCAAAATGTAAAACAAAAAAGTTTCCATACATAAGATACTTCTTATACCTACCACTCAATAAGCTGCATATTATTATTAGTATCAATTCAATAATGCAACCGAAAGAATTTAAAATGTTTTGTGAATTTCGGTAGCACTACGTCTTGATAATCAAATTCTATTAATAAAAATGTGTTTGGCTGAATTTAGGGATAATTCAGCAAATATTATTTTCACCTTATTATATCATTTCGCAATAAAAAAAACAATAAATACATAGTTATATTTCAGCAGCTTGTTAGGCAGGTCAGCACTCACAAGATAAATCATATTTATTAAGTAGAGGCTTTGTCAAAACTTCGCACACTTTCGAGAGACTAACCAATTTTCAATCTCTATGTATTTAAAAGAAATTTGACAAATATAAAATCATCAATTTAATGTTTTAACAAACGCCTCCCATACTGAATACAAAATAATATTATAAATATTGGAGTCATATTTTCTAAATAGAAAAATCCATTCGTAGAAAAGTTGATTCAAATTATTTCTCAAATACAATCAATAAACGCTCTGTTGTGTAATCACAACAGAGGATCATCAATACAGCAGCAGCAAACCAGCAAATTAATAATAATAATCACGTAATACCCTGTAAAAGCCAATGACACAGAATCATGCAGTGCCATCATAATTGCAAATAATGATACTACTAATATTACACAAGTAGTCTATTGTATGTATCAAATACAGAAAGTAGTAATATAAAGAAAGAACTAGTAAATAGTTTTGTTCAGTGGTGGATAAACAACAAATATCAAAATAAAATTAAATGAGCAAAAACAGTTCATGATGTGTTTTGATGATTGATTAGCAATTAAAAAGATTAGAAAATAAAATCATTGATAGTTGGCAGGTGGTAATATCATTCATTTTATTTAATGATAAAGCTAACTTCATTTAATCTATATACCTACATTATGTGGTTGTACAAATAATTTCCATAGAGTAGGAGGAATAATGGTTTATAGTTCGTAAGACAAAAACTAATCGCCATCCCGAATTATCAGTAAACGTTCATCAAAATTATTTTAGAAATATTTTGATAAATGATAGCAATAAATAGAAATAACAATGCCCTCTAAGAATGGTGAATCCCTAATTACAGAGTGCCAAAATTCATCTCCACCCACCCTAGTATAAACCACTTTTGACAAAATTACATTCTGTTTAGATCTGACATTTTGTAAATAACGATTTCACTTTTTATATTATAAGTTATCCAACACCCAGAATAATAATTAGTTTTTAGACATCTCAGCCTGCATGATGACACATTAAGTGATTATGTTGTCAGTAGGTTTCGTTTAACGTTTTGTTTGATTCCAGAATATTTAAACCATGTCACTATGTTTTTAGAAATATATGAATTATTTAGCCAAATGCTTATCTATATTATATCTATTACTCTACTCTGCTTCTGATATAAAATGTAGTTTTAGCAATACTTAGATGAACATTTGTAGACAAAAGATACCAAAATGAGCCAGTAATGCTTTGAAAATAATAAAATTCAATCCAAATTTCCGTTCCAAGACATTTCGATAGGAGATAAACAACAGGTCAGAGGTCAAACTTCAAATAATATAATAAACTAAAAACCAACATGATATTCAATGGGCAAAAAAATTATAAGTTACTAAATCAAAAAGATGTGTACCTGTTCAGAGGTTTTCGATATTCCCAAATAATATGCATAATACAGTCAGTTGAAAGGCAATAGTTAGGTTACCTACCTACTAATAAGTAAGCAGAATAATAACTGTTATTATGTACATAGTGAAAAACAATTGCTTAATCGGTCCCAAAAAATAAACATTTATCAAGCAGACATCAAGTTAAAAGCATTATTTTTTGTAAATATAGAAATGGATAATTTGATGTATTTTCTACAAATAATTTGTAAAACATTATGTAAATAGCACTGGAGAATGCCGGATACTTGATGCTCCATGTTACAAAACGAAAACGAAAAATATTTAGAAATAGTTCAATAGGCAATACTGGATCACAGACATCGCTCCTAGACAGGTAATGGAGCAATAATAAAACTCAGCAGCTTCAAATACAATTGGGCAAAATGTACAATCAATAAAATAGCAAACTGCGCCAATTATAATCATAAAGAATAACAACTTGTTGGAAAACAGGGAACCCGAATGACTCCAAGTGTAATGATAATAATAGTACCTATTTCCATCAACATACTACCACAGCAACGCAGACTTCCAGTTCTACTCGATTTTCTCCACTTTGGCGACCACTTTTCCCTCCCAGAGAGGCAACACCTCATCGTCATTGGAAATCTCTTCCTGCACCACACCAGTCTCAAATTCATTGGAGGCTTTCTTGAAGAAATATCTACAAAACAATGCATTGTATCCAATGGATAGATTTATATTCATAGAGTAATAAATATATATACAGAGGTCCGACTCTTGCTGGAGGTGTATGCAGTTTTATACTACTATGAGGTTGTTCTCAATAGAAAAAG
>JAUYWI010081709.1:0-13116 GCA_034780595.1 Parotoplana pacifica
TTCAAAAACTACAAAAAACAATCAAGTTAAAATTATATTCGCGTATCATACATTGGAAAGCCTTATTACTACATGTATGTAGGTATAATAGGTTTATTTTCTTATGTAATACATATGTATATACTAAGTGTTAATAGTAGTAGCCACTTTAGGTAAAACTAAACTATAAGTATATTTTTTTAATCACGCTAAACTGTTGTATAAGGAAATAGTTTCCAGCATAAAAATATTTGAATATTGAAGCACCCCGTTAAATTAAATAGCGTACTTTTTTGTTCAAAAGTTTAGCTAATTAAACAGAAATTTTAATGCTTACACTTGCTGATATTGCATCGTTAAAGTTGTGAAGCTGGATAATAATTGTCAACTTATTGATTTGTGATTCGTCTCCAAAAAGAAGTCCTGTAACTCGCTCTATCTACATAGTAGGTAGTTCGAAACACGCGTGCACAACCTTTATTTTGGGAAACAATTCCCGATAGTATCCACTGAAATAAAACAAATAATGATGAAAGGTAAAACAAATCTGTAAAATAAATAACGTCATCGTTTGTACTAAAAAATGCATGGCGACACGAGTTATGATATTTTTTGGATAGCCAGAATACCAGTTAAACTTCTGGTCGACGTAAACTACCAATTTCAGTTCAGACTTTCTTTATTGAAATAATAATAATAGACGTTTATTTAGTTAAAATGTGTAACAATGGGAATCTTACACACGAAAATTATTGGACAAAACAATAAGTCTGATAATTCAAGACAGCAAACTATATCTTAATATACAATAACAGTGGAAGGAATATCTTCCAATAACACAGTTGTAGGCTAGTAAAGAAATGGTCAAAGTTAATTTATGAAATAAAATTGTAGTTTTTAAGGAAGAAGGAGTTCAGTCTAGTCGTTGTTCTAAAACAGGTTGTCTGAGTCTTCTATTTAGTGGCAAGATATGAGGGCATAATCTATAAATAATGTGTTGAGGATTTTCAACATACGTGTTTTAGCAGATAAATAGTCTGAGTTTCTCTACGAGATTTAGGGAAGAAGGAGTTCAGTCTAGTCGTTGTTCTAAAGACAGGTTGTCTGAGTCTTCTATCTAGTCGTAAGATGTGAGGTCATAATCTATAAAGGATGTGTTGAGGATTTTCAGCTACGTGTTTCAGCTGATTAATAGTCTGAGTTTCTCTACGAGATTTGAACGCAACAGGAGGGATTCTGATATTCTCAGGATATTCTATTAATCAACACATAGATTTTTTTCTTCACATATTCAAATGAACCTTTCTGTATTTTTCAAGTAGACATAATTCAAAAGAGCTGACCTTCTATCAATCTGCTTTGTATTGACAGGTTTGGGTATGCCTAGCTGATGAGACCATAACAAGGTCGAAATAGCTATCTTGGGCTCCAACTACTTGTCTGCAAAAGTAGCATAAGATAGTTGGTACTCAATTGACAGTTTGCATTTGAGTTTAAATAGCCAAATTATCTGTTCAATGCTGGTAAAGAGAGTTTCTCACCTGGATTGATTTTTTTATTCTAACCTGCTTGATCACATATTTTCCTCTTTTGATTGTTTCAGATTAAAGTGGCTAAGAATATACAAACATACGTTTGTTTTTCTAGTAAGTGCTGGCCATCTATCAAGCTGCTTTGTATTGACAGATTTGGGTGTGCCTAACTGATGAGACTATAACAAGGTCAAAATAGCTATCCTGGGCTCCCAGTCTGCAAAAGTAGTTGGTACTCAATTGCCATTTTGCTTTTGAGTTTAAATAGCCAAATTATCTATTCAATGCTGGAAAAGAGAGTTTCTCACCTGAATTGAATTTTTATACATAATTCATTTATATTTTAAGAATAAGAATTTAAACAATTGTGTTACTTTGATGCTTTTTGTAAATGGGCACGGATCAGTCTCAACAGCACAAAGACCTGAATGCTTTTGTCAACAGTCTAAAAATAGAATTTGCTTAGAAGAGAACTTACCTCATACATATCTAAAGGATAGATAGCTGCCATGGATTTTTAAAATATTTTCTGCACAAATCAGTTTTTAAAATGGACATTTTTAGATCAGTTGAGCCATGCATTTAGTGATGGACAATTTAGAGATTGTCAAAATTTATAAAAGTTTCATTGATAAGCTAGGGTGCTGCCATCACCCTATATTATGATCACTGATGCTTTGAACTGTTAAAGAATCGATAAAATGAAAAACATTAGGAGGTATCTGATAAAACTGACTTATTGTTGATTTATCTATAAATCCAAATGTTTTTTTGGTGAAGTGGTAATCAAAGAAAAAATACAAAGAAATTAAAATTCTTTTAATTGAATCATTTGTTTGGTTTTCACTTTAAAAACAAGCTGATACATATAAACTATAACGCGTTATATCTTTTTTGGAAGGGGGGAGGGGTTAATTAGATTAGACTCATAGTCTATTTGGCGCTTGGATGTTAAATTACAATAAATGTTTATGTTGCTATATCTGGAATTCTCTTTAGAATATTTTCCTAAAAAAAGGAACAAAATTGTTAGCCATTAAACACAGAAAATGTTTATCTTTCAAACGCTCTTAAATGCACAGATTATTTCATTTTGACTCATACGTACATCAAAATTCGGATTTAAATAAAAAAAAGTCAAACGTCAACAATAAATTTAAAGTATTAGCATTATTATATTTTTAAATACCTATATGCGTACATAATTGAAGTTTTGTCATCATCTCAATTGGCTATACTGCTCCTGGTTAAAATGCAGTGCTAACTTCTGCAATTAAATTTCATTTTAAAAATCATATTTTTTATACACTTATTAAACAGTCACAAAAATGAAGTAACTTATATATTGACCTTTTTCGGACAAAATAATAATGGAATAAAACCATAAAATTTATATAAATTTCATTGGCAAGGCAATAGTTACTGGCGGCAAAACACCATCTATGCTAGAAGTAAACCTTCCTCGGGATGAACAAAGAATCCTCGCCCAACTCCAAACAAATCATAGCCCAATCTTACAAGCATCGTATTTGCTATGATGACTCGGAGATTTGCCTCACTTCCAAGGAAACTCTGAAGCTACTTCTCACCTGGTTCTCAGCTGCCACGCTAGGACTGCAGCCCACTTCTCTCTCATTGGCACCAACCCAACCCTTAATATCCTCAACCAGCCGGTGTTAATGGTGCGTTTTCTTTGCAAGATCGGAAAGATCGCCAATTGGAATCTGTAATTCCGTGGAAGCCGCCAGAGAAGAAGAAGAATTTCTTTTTACCTCTAAAGAATCTCTTTTATATCTACTAATCAAAACTTTTTTAAATTGACAGCCAATATAAAAGATAAAGTTATAACAAATAAATCAATTCAAACAAAACTATATGTACCTACCTATCCCAATTACGTTTGAATTTTTAAAACATGTCCAAACATCTCTAAAATTTCAATATGTAGAATAGGTAGGTAGACCTTGTACAGGCAGGCGCTTAGATATTCTTTAAAATTTAAAACAATTTAGATGTTTTATTCATACTATTTGGTAACATTATTAAATGTTATAGGTATTTGAATAATTAGTAAAATATTTAAAAATGTGTAAATAATTAAAACTTACCTATAGTATGGTATGTATGTATAGTGGCATTCAACGTTCGCGTCCGATAGGAATTATATATTTTCACAAAAAAAAACGAATACATGCCGCAATTCACCGCTGTGGGTCCTAAGAAGTTTTTGTTATTGTTTTACAATTTCATCAATTTATATTTTTCATTTCTGACTGGATTGTTCTATGTTTTTTAACGGACTAGATTGTACTTCAATTAACCATCACCTTACCATGATGTAAAACTTTATTAGGTATATCTATGTAGGTATATATAAAAATAAAATGTTCCACAAAATAAATTAAAAAGCAAAAAATACCAAGACAGGTTTTTTTGTTTTCAATTGCTATAGTAACAAGATAAAAAAAACAAAGTAATCCTAGTTTGAAATTTTATGGAATAATTAGTTAGAAAATATAAATATAAAGATATCAGTTGTCCAGTGAATAAGATAACATGGAAATAATTAGATTTCATGGTTTAATTCTTGTTTTAAGAAATTGATAAAATACTGTTCTACAAAATTAAGTTTCGATGGAATAACTTTAAATATTTCAAATTGTGGTACAGCTTTGAAGTTACAAAAATGAAAATGTCTATTATAATTTAAAATAGTATATGGGGGTTATTAGTTTGTTTTTTATGCAAGGTTATGCGTTGTCTAAATGGCACAGTAGTTTGTCCAATGTAAAGTTTTGAACACCCATTACAAATTAAACAATAAATTCTGTTACAAATTTTATACTTTATTTTTAATATTATCCATCGTAACTGAGCATTTTATTTATATACGTTTTCAAACCATACAGCCCGAAAATTGATATGGTAGGTTGTTAATACGTTATAAAAGCATCAGTTATGCTGCTCCGCAATTTTTTTTGAAATTTCGTTGTTGAATTCTAATCTCATTTGGATACAAGATTAGCATATGTAATCCGATTTATACATAATAGTTTATTAAATTAGTACGAGTATTATTGGATGTAAAATATTACTTTTAAAACTCATTAAAAATATCAGACTAGATAAAAATTTAATATTTATATGACAGCTTTATTAATTTAGACACCTTTTATGGATAAGCTTAATAATATACTTCAAATTTTGGTTTGTCTATTACAAGTCCGATACTGTGTTTGAAAAGTCATTAAACATTACCTAATTTAGCAGCATTTTTAATGTTCTGTTTAAGAAGAACTTATAACGAATAAGCGTGTATCATCTCATATTTGGTTACTTATCTTAAAAGTATGTAAACATATTTAATTTCCAATTTATTTTTTTAGTTTCGTCAGTTTCTGTAATATAGAGGTACTTTGAGACATCGCTTTACTTGATTGAGTGGTTAGAATGTCTTATTATTGTCAAAAAACTGCTAGAAACATTTAGATAATGATTTTTTTATTGAACCAACCTTATCAAACTTTGTTTCTGAAATAAATTCTATCTACTTTAACTAATCCAAAGTTAATCTCAACTTAGATTCCTTTTTGTTTTCAGTCATTAAATTGCTGAATAATCTTATGTAGATTTAACAATTATATAATTAGGTATGTACCCCTAACACGTATATTATGGAACAGATGACAAAAATCTAAATAATACGTAAAAATTTATGTTTGGTGAAAGTAAAATAATAATTTTTAAAAACATTCTTTTTTGAGTGGAAATGTTATCAGCTTTCTGTAAGAAATAGAATATCGCAACAACTGCAACAAAAGATGTTCGTAATCAGGTGTCAGCACAAACTTAGTACGTCTTTGTAAAAGAAGTAGTTTAACAATAAAGATTTAATTGTATACAATATTATACAATTTCACAATTTTAAAGTAAATATGAAACTGCGCTTCAACGATAATTATATGCGTACATTTATTTATCAAAATTCAGGTTGCGTCTTTGACCTAATATTTAAATTTTATTTGTTTTTGATACAACAAGGTATCTTACCACTGCTATCAACACTACGCAGCATCTCATGAAACTCCTCATCGGTGTTAGGATAGAAGCCAAGACACTTTAGCACAGTTGCAAATTCACTGACCGGAAGGGCGCCTTCGTTATCTTTGTCAAACAATTTGAAGGCTTCAGAGATCTCTACAAAATAACATAGTTAGTTGTAAGGTTTGTAAATTTAGTTTAGTAAAAAATAGTTTGGGTAATAGCCATCGATATAATAGAAATGTTTCTTGTGTTATTTGTTTTTTTTTAAAATAATAAATAGAAAACAAAACATAATATTTATCCGGAAGCATGACCTTGAACCATATCATACAGTATGAAGCAAAAGTCATGCAAATTTATAAGTTGCAGTTAAAGCAAATTGTAACATTGGGTGATTTCAAAGTTAGTCATATTCACTTTCAGAACCAGCTTAAAATAAAGAATGTTGTAATGAACAAAATCTGTAGATTAATAACTTTTTTTTATTTAAAAAATGGTTTTAGAATCAGATATAAACCTTTAAACCAACAAATATTTCAGTGTTAAGACCAACTTTAAAATCGCCTACCTATTAAGTATGTAGTATTTTCTTTTGTTGACAAAAAATATTTTATAAAACAAATATCCAATAATATTTTAGCAATTCATATGATTGATTGAAAATTTACCTAAAGCAATATAAATTTAAGTTACTTTTATTGGATTCTAATATCTGTTTCTACGGGGTCAGTTCGTTTCGCCTTATCTCGTTTCGCCTTTTCCCAGTTTGGCTTTTCCCTGTTCGCCTTATTGAAACACAATGTACTAATAGGTAGGTATTTATATGTAATTTTTAATATAGTGGTATTTAAAAGAATAAAACTCATTTATAGAATATGTACATAAACATACGAGGGATTATATATATGCAACATAAAACCATTTTGTTATTTTTAGTTGAATATATGTTATGTATAAGGCGAACAGAAACAAGTGAATAAAGACAACTGCAACAAATTTTAATTTACCTGATTACGTAATTCTAATTAAAATACAACAATGTGAAGGCGAAATGAGATAAGGCGAAACGAAATGTACCCGTTTCTTCTGTATTATATGATATTCGTATGTTATTCAATAGATATGGATTCTGTTATCGTTAAGTATGTTTTACATTCTGCAATATAAAAAAGTAATAAATAGGTTTTACGTTTTAATACATAATCATTAAATTGGTAATTCCATAAATAAACTCATTTTCTGGTCTCTTGTATGTCCTATTTTATGCAGATTGAATTTAATTATGAAAATATAACCAAATATTATTAGACATTATCAAATCACAAAAAATAATAAATTTGAAAAAATTTGCCAAAATACTAATGTCATAATCTACTGAATATACAGCCCTTATTAATGGTAACAATGAAAATGTAGAATTGCTTCATATACTTTTAGTGATTAGGGTCCTCAGCTTTAAAAAATAATGGTTATGAAACTATTCTTATGAACCTTTTAAAATACATCTTCCTGTTATTTATTTACCCGTATTTTGTTCTTGAGTCAAACCAAAACGATCACTTTGCCAGTTCTAAAACAAACAAAAAAACAGTTCAGTTTACTGGTTTAGTTAGTAAGTGAAGTAAAATATGAATTAATTAGGGAATGAAATGAGATGAAAGATGCTTAGGTGATGAGTCAAACATGTTTAGATGGTAATTGAAGTCACGTGATGCATGTTTAGATAGTTATTGAATAATGAATGAAGTGAGGTAAAACATATTTAGATGGTATGTAAGTGAATTGAGATCAAACATGTTTAGATTGTAAGTGAAGTGAGTTTTAACAATATTGTCGACTGCTTAATAATCGATTTCTATACTAAATAAAGGGTGACCGGAAAATATTATAGGTCTTTTAGTAAAAGAATTTATGAAATATACACAGGTACCTGGAAAACATTAATTGACAAAAAATATATATTTTTGAAAAATATCAATATGGGTACCAAGCTAGGTGCCAATGACTCATCTGGTCCTAAAATTAAAGTATGTCCAAATTGATTTCAAATTTGGTGTTTAAATTCATTAGGCACACAAATTCAAAAATAATTTTTTAAATAAATGTTTGATTTTTAATTTTTTGGGGGTAATCAATATTTTTGCATGCAAAATCAATTTTTGGGGAACAATCAATATTTAAAAAATATATTTATGGATTTGTGCTACTGAGTGCCTAGTGAATCGACACACCAAATTTGAAGGGAAATGGATATATTTTAATTTTTGGACAATAATGATTTTTTTTTCTAAAAAATATAAATGTTCTTTTCATTAAATGTTTACTAAGTACCTCTGACTAAATAAATGTGTATATTTGATCATTTTTTAATGAAAGACCTATAAAATAAAAAAATCATATTTTTTCAGTTACCTAATATGTTGACTTTTAAACTCCTCATCATTTTGCTCAACACACTCAAAAAACTCGGTCTAGAAATGACAGAAAATAGAATATTTATTTGAATATCGAAATTTTAACAGAATTTATGCAACTCGCATTAACTCATCTTGGTCATACATTTAGTTCCACAGATACTATAACGAAGCCAATTCACTATTCGAGATTGTCATTCAAGTTCAGCATCTTCCAATTCTCTAGAGTTTATAAATATAAATATATTTGACTGTTCCATTTGACTAAACGACATTTTTTAGAAAGTTGTGCAGTGAATACATTAACACGTGTTAAGACAGTTGTATCTAACTTCGAAAAAGGACAATAATTTTATGCAAAAAATATTTTAGTAGTTTGGAATATATTTTAAATTCTGTTCGTTATTTCTTAAATTGTGCATTTTTTATCACAAAATTTTAGAAATTAAATTTTCTATTTCAATATAGATTATTTTTTGGCATAACGCCTTTATCACATCAAAATTAATAAAGAAATTTAAATGTTTTATTACTTTTTGTATAATAAAGATGAAATAACAAAAATTTGTCATTGTTAAACGAAAAGTTTTAATTGTCACATTTTATTTATATTTCTTTCAATTATGTTCCAAACAAAAATCACTTTCTTAATCTGTTTTCAGTTAGCTACATTGCTTACTCAGAAATTAGTTTACAGTAATATTTTAGAGATAACAAAATAATAAAGACCTTCTTTAACATAATTATTTATTGTCAATATGTTTCGCCATCACTTGTAGCATTTTCAAGACAATTAACAAAAAAGTCAGTTTTGATTTATTCGCCAATAAATATAACAAAGAAAGAAAGATTACATTAATTTAATGAGAAGGAAATTCTTAAATAAAAATTCAGGAAAACGAAACACCGATTTTAGCTAAAGAAGTACTCAAATTGCCAGGATCACTTAAAATTTCCTTTCCATTAAATTAATGTGTTCTTTTTTATAGCGTATAAAACAAAAATTACTTTGCTTTGTTAATTTTTTGAAAATGCTAAAATGATGGCTAACCATGTTGACAATGAATAATTATGTTTTTAAAGAATGTCTTTATTAATTTGCTTATCACTAAAATATTTCTACCATCTGTCAATGACATTCCTGCTCTAAATTTGCAGTAATTTATAACAAGCAAATGTAGAAATTTAATTATCAAATTTTAATTAGTTAACTATTCTTCCAACAAACTTGTTATGCTTGACGACCTGCTTTGAATCGGACATTTTCCAGGTTTCCCTTAAAAACGTATTTCAATAATAAAAAAAACTGATTTAAAATGCGAAGAGTCATAACAACTATTATAACCAACTTTCATTGACTTGCAATATCGTGATCCTTATATTCACCAATGAACGAGAGAATGCATCCTAGCTTGTATCACCATCTAGTACCAATTCAGCTGAAATTTTGTTTTCGTTATAAGAATTTTGTTTTGTATCTTTTAAACTAAAAAGTTATCGTCAAGGTTTTCAAGAATCTAAATTTAAAATCAGGAAACAATTTACATTTTGCTCAACAAGTTTAACGATCTTATGCAACCATTTCGTCAAAGACAAGATTACTAGAGCTAACAATCAATTGCCATCAATTTAGATTAGGTACCTAAAATATCAGGCGAAGGCGGGATTATTAAAATCGATCTAATGCAATCCTATTGATAATAAACATTCGAGTAAATAAACCTAAGTACTTACCATAATAAATTGGTTTAAATCATCAGCTACGATTTTAAAAATAAATGTGGAATAAAAATAAATTATAATTTCACAAAAAGATTTGTTTTTATTTAATATTTTATGAAGATATTAAACCTAAAACATGATATTTTATCTACACAAACTTTGTGATTGGATAAAAAGACAATAGCATATTGTAAATGGTTAAAAAGTGGAATGACTAGATTGAATGCACTGATATATTTCAATTTCCTTCTGTTCAATTATTTTGTAAACCATTTTTGTTCCTGGCTGTTTACACACTAAAAATGAATTTACAAAACTGTATTTATGTACTTTCTATTTGTTAATAGCTGCATATGGTGTTGAAATTTGATGTACCTATCATTATGCGCTCTTTCATGTCATGATACGCAACCTACAGTCTTTCTGATATTACTGGTCCTCACACCCCAAGAGGAACCGAAATGGGCTTCTCTCGGTACTCAGACCGTCCCAGCTAAAACCTAAGATGGGAGGGTGAATCAAAAGGGATGAACCTCGAAACAAACACGTAGGTATGCGAGTACCTTCAGGCGGATGAGCCCCTTTGGTCAATGGCACTCGTTGCTGAACAGAAGATGGATACCATCAGTAATTCCTTTTATCCAATGTTTTTTTATGAATCAGCTATGGCGTCCGCGGCCAACCCAAAGCGCCTGGGCTACAGGAGGGACACTGGTGACAAATATTCGACATCCTTCACGACGCCACTTTTAATGTTCGCACTCTGAAACCAGGCTACATTGATCTTCTTGAGCACAATCTGATCAACTACAATTGGGACATCGTCGGTATCAGCGAAGCCAGATTACCAAAATTGCTTCCTCAACATCACCAACGAAAACTTCTTCACGTGGTCAGGAAACGATACCACTCGCATTAAAGGTGTTGCCTTTCTAATCAACAAATCCATCGCCACTGCACTCCTCGAAATCAATTTAATCTCAGATAGATGTATCCAAATACGGATTGCAGCCAAACCAAACAATCTATGCATCACGCACGTTTATGCTCCCACAGCCGATGCATCTGATTACAACAAGGTCAACTTCTACAACGATATTGAAGACATCTTTAGGAATCGCACAAAAAGATATATCTGCATCCTTCCGCGGGGTTGGAATGCTGAACTAGGAAAGGACCTTGCTACTGACTTTCTTAACTGTAATACCAAACAACAATACCAATGAGAGAATCTTTCTTGACTTGATATCCCATTGGAATCTCTATGCAATCAACACCAATGCTCTCGAGAAGACAATCGCAAAAACTATCATTGAAACCTTCGACACAGTCTTTGATAAGAAAAGATTCAGAAAACACCCCTGGGTTTGGACACCACTATTAACCTGACACTCCAGCGACAACAGACTAGACAGGAAAACAACCATCCCACCTGTAACCAGCTAAACCGCAAGATCAACAAACAGCTCAAAATTGAAAAAACAACTGATAATGTTCAGGCATCGACTCTATCCAAGTAGACATAATCCGTATCCTTCCAAGAGAAATAACCAAACTATATCACACCCTCTGCCTGAAAATCTGGGACAGTGAAACCTGGACTTCCCGATGGACAGAATCAATCGTCATCTCTCTCCACAAAAAGAACACTAAACTCAAATGTGAGAACTTCAGAACACTCTCTTTAATTTTTTACCTAATAAAATCTTGCTTAAGATCATCTCGTAAAGACTCCAAAGCAAAACTGAACATATTCTCATTCTTTTCAGGCTGGCTTTAGAAAAGGTCGAAGTACAATTGAGCAAATTTTTATCCTCCATCAACTCATTGAAAAATATCTAGAATTGGACAATCAAATCCACCACGTTTTCTCCGATCTTCATAACGCTTTCAACAGTCTTGACAATGAAATTCTATGGTCTGTTCTCTCCAAAGCAGGCATTGATAGCAAATATATCAACTTTATCAAATCTCTTTACGAGAATGAAAGTAGTATCATAAGAATAAACTCTGACCTGTCCGAGCCGTACCCATTCAAATCCAATTTTTTGCCTCATGATTTCTGGTTTGGGCCATCATCATATTGCTTATCTGGACCTCGTTGAAGCTTGTTAATAATTGCTAAAATTTTCGCCTCAACCGTCCTGTACTGAGACGTCCTTAGGATTCCCAGTTTGTATTCTCTCTTTTCAGGAGCCATTAACTTGGGGACTAACCTTAACTTAATAGTGGTATTGGGATTCTTAGTACCGATAGCTCTTTTGATATTGCTTACTGGTTCTTGAGGCTTTATTGCCAACTATTTTACTAAACTATACTCATTAACCTTAGATGTATAATATATTAACGAAAAAAGCTAGATAGTTTTAAAAAAATGTTTTGACAATTCAAATTATTGGAGTAACATCTGTTTTAACAGAATAATATACCTAATTCTTATCTATATACAGCGCATTTTTTGCAGAAAAATGAAACCTTAAATTTAGAATTTGAATTAGGATACTACATTAGAACGACCTAGTTTTAATATTTTAATTAATTCACGATTTATTTGATTTTGTTTACAAATACACAACTCAGGTTTTACATTTGATTGTAATAACTTGATTTCAACGTTAATGTACATCTAATGAATAAATTAACTAATAGTAAAAATATATATTGTGTTGCCCCGAAAATATAGATTTCTAATAAAATATTTTCGATTTAATGTTATTTTGTTACAAATAATACTCAATAATAATTTTTCAAAAGGTTACGGTGTAACTCCAAGTGGCCAAACCAAAAACAATTTTTATCAAACACTCCGGAATAAAATGTTTTGCGTTGATACCAAGATTTAAGACAAAAGGTTGAGTCGTTCAAAATACAATATCTATCATTAAAGTCAATAAGGCTAGAAGAATATTATGAAACAACATAAAATGTGTATTGCACTCGTACATTAACCTGTTGATAGTTGAAATTAGAAAATTAAATATTGACCGAGTGTGTACTTCGTAAACAACAATTAATATATTTTCATAATAGTGAAATATTAACATGTTATTTTCTAAATTATGGTATATTTTCACACGTGAAACAAACTATTATGTAACTCAAAAATTAGATTTATTGGCCAACATTCCTCGGCATTTTTGAACAAAAATACCTTTAAAATTCAATTAAGAAATATTCGTCAGTTCTATGGATAAATAGGATAGTTTCCTAATAGTCCGGCAGAATTACAACTTAACCCAAAATTTTGATATTAAGTTTTTTTCTTTTTTGATCATTAATCTATAGGGTCAAGACTATACGAATCAAGCGGGATACAGCCAATATCCCTTGGGCAACTCGAAATAATCTAAGATGGCCGCCAAAAAATCGATATATCAGTTTTTTGCTAATAACTCGAAAACGATAAATATTTTACATATCAATAT
>JAUYWI010081720.1:0-13114 GCA_034780595.1 Parotoplana pacifica
ATTTCTCTTTCGATTTTGTTGTTGTTTCTTTCAAGAATAACTTTTAGAATCAACTTCATGATATGGTTCATTAAGCTACATACTCTCAAATAAGATGCCCGTAATCAAAGACGTGTTGACCATTAATCAAGTAAATGTAGGCAGCGACAACCGAATGTTGAGATGTAAGTTCGATAAACACGAAACAAGAAATAACAATGAAGTTACGAAAACAACCCAAGGCCAATAAATCTGGAAACTTTAAAATTGAACCACCATGCCTTTCGAATAGCGCTTACTAACAAGTTCAATGAACTCCAAAGAGATGACACAAACGACTGGAACGACTAACTAGTCAAGATCATCAAAAATATGTGTTTTAGCCTTTGCTGGAAAAAGGATAAAGCCATTCCGTCAGGGTTATCGCAAAGCCTGCAAGATCTCATGGAAATAAGAAGAAGAATGAAGGGGGACAAAAATACCAGTAGCATCGAATATGCAGAATTGTGTAAAACAATTCTTAAGAAAATACGAGAACCAGAAACATGGAGATAATCAAAGCAACCAAAGAAAAAAACAGTAGTTTGAAAAACATAAAGAAACAATCTAACATCGGCAGAAAGGGAATAAGCGTTCTGAATGATAAAGATGGAAATGAAATCAACAATCAAACAAAGATCCTAAACAGAATAAGATAATTTTACAAAGATCTATATTCCTCAAATATCCAATTGGAAACATTGAAGACCCGGAGAACGTTACCTCCGAGATAATGATAGATGAAGTAACGAATGCTATAGAAGAAATGAAAAGGGACAAGACTCCAGAACAATCAGTATAAAGCAACGAGTCAAAGAAAAACACAAGTCGTCGAAAATGTAAGGCGGCGGTCCTGCTAACAAATTTTCTAGAAATGACGAAATGGAAATTCGAATTATTGGGGAGGATAACCAAAATTGTGTATGTATAAGAAATGAAAAAGAACAAAGCTCCAGGACCTGATGGGGTAGAAAGTGATGTAATCAAAGAAGCAGGAGAACCCACAGCCTTTGACTCAGTGGAAATAGACGCAATACTCAAATCTCTGGAGAACAAAGGCATGTCCACACTCTAAAGAACATTTACATAAACTGCTACTCAATTATAACACTCAATGATAATAAAACGAAATTCAGCATTAACAAAGGTGTCAGGCAAGGTGCTACGATCTCTCCTAAATTATTCATATGATGTCTAGAATATGTGAGAGGGGAACAGGCATCGATGGCGAATATCTAAATAACCTCAAATTTGCAGATGATATAGTGCTAAAAGAAAAGAACTTGCAAGCAATGGAAGTTATGTTCAATGAACTTAACATGGAGGTCAACATTGTTGATTAAAAATCAACCAGGCAAAGACAAAGTTAATGCACAAACACATAAAGTGAATGAAGGGCAGGTCAAGTTGGAAGGAAAAGCCATTGAAAAAGTTAATGACTATATATACCTTAGTCAGCAAAGCAACTTGCAGAATCAAATCAAGCTAGTGAAATCCAAAGAAAAATTCAATTGGGATGGGCAGCCTTCAACAAACTGAACAACATCTTCAGTAGTACCCTACCAGTAAGTCTAAAAGCAAAAATCTTCACCCAATGTGTGCTGCCAACAATGATCTATGCCTCGGTAACTTGGACTACAACAAAGAAAATAGAAGGAAAACTACATATAGCAAGCACAGAGAGCAATGGAATGCATCATGATTGGGGTTTCCCTTAAGGATAAAGTTCGAAATACAACTCTTAGGGAAATTACAACACGCATACACTTTACTCAATATCAGAGTCCGAGCCATCTGAATCTGATTCAGTGCCATGATCAATATAATCACCACCAATGGCGACACACTTTTCCCATCGTTTGGTACGATTTCGGATCCCAGTTTCGAAGAATTCTTTCGGCGTCTCCGAAAACCACTGATGGACAGCGATTTTAATTTCATCAATATTCGCAAAGTGTTTGCCACGAAGAGGCTTCTTTAAATTGGCAAAGAGATGGTAGTCGCTTGGCGCTAAATCCGGCGAGTACGGAGGATGTGGTAGCACTGTCCATCCCAGCAGTTGGATTGTCTGCATGGTCAAGTTGGCAGTATGGGGGCGCGTGGCTTTGCACTGAGCTTACCACGCCGTTGGTGTTTAAGTGCTGCTCGAAGATCGTTCTTGATAAGATTGGAATAATAAGCACTATTGATTGTAGCTCCTTGAGGCAAGTAATCGATCATGATCATTCCGTCACAAACCCAAAAGACCGTGATCATCACTTTTCCTGTAGAAGGTACTGTTTTCGCTTTCAGAGGCGGATTTTCTCCGACACAGCACCATTATTTCGACTGCTCCTTAGTCTCTGGCAAAAAGAATGGGAGCCATATCTCGTCGACGGTGATGAGACGTGACCAGAAAATCTCTCCCAGTTCGTTACTCATTTGCAATAATTCTTGAGAAGCTGCCACTCGGTTCTGCTTGTGCAAATCATTCAGAAGTCGAGGCACCCAGTGTGCCGTTAGTTTTCTCATTTCTAGGCGAATCTTGAGGATTTCGTGAACTTGACGAGTTGATGCAATACCGGTCTGGGCAGCAATCTCGCGGACAGTGATACATCGATTCTCGAAGACGATTTCCTTCACCTTGTTTATCATTGCTGGTGTCACACATGTTGACGGACGTCCACTTCGGGGATCATCCTCCAAAGACTCGTGGCCCGCTGCGTACCGCTGCACCCATTTGTAAACGGTGCGCAGTTGCATAGCGTTGTCTCCGAAGACTGCAGACAGCCGCCTCGCAATATCTTTTGGTGGAACATTCTCTTTCGACAAGAAATAGACAATAGCCCGCTGTTACTTCGTCGCCTCATCCATTTTACACCTTCGAAATCATACAGTAAATAAATTGTCGTGAATTTATATTCTCTCTCAATGACTAATGCTTATGCTCTCACATCATTCACTCGCGATGATTAGTGCTCACAAAAGCGTTCACCGAATGCTTCAAAGAGTGCAACAATAACAAGCGTTCCACTTCACACACAGACACGTTGAATAATCAATATTACTGCGCACGAACTTAAGAAACGCCTCGTAGATTACAAATTCCTCTTTCTCAAAATCCTATAGATTTGTGTTTAGCTATTCTAGACGAAGAAATGGTTTTCCAAAGTAGCTGAATGAATGAATAATAAAGCGGCTCTTCGAAATTACACCGATTGCACCCAGAATGGCAACCGTAAACACTGTATATAATAGACAGATGTCAATTTAGAGGACATGACATTTTTTTGAAATGTTATTGATAATGCGTATAAGGTAAAACTGTTGTTAAATACTAAGGGTCAAAGTACACTGAAAATTTCAAACAGCAGCCAATCTACTCAGAGTTTGCACGAAAAGGCAACGTGCTTTGTAAAATTTACTGACAAACCAGATGTCTAAACTATTGAGAAAGTTAGAAAGAATAAAGCTCTTGAACGTGTGGAATATCATAAACCACCATCTGTAGATGATTATAACAAATATATGATTGGTACAGATCCTGTAAACTAAATGGTTTCGGCTGTAAAATGCCACCGAAAATCATACCTGTGTCTGGCGGAAAAATCTTGGACTCCATTTACTGCAACATTTTGGTGTCGTCAACGTTTTTATCTTAGCACAAAAGTATTTCCTCAATAAAATGTGCAACAAAACACTGTATAGCTACGACCTACAACTTGTTGAGACTCTCTTACAACTAGCTAACCGTCCACCCCCACCTCAGAACATTTATATTTATTTGCACTCTTTGGTCAAAAATTCCTGCAACCCCAACAAGACCACAGCCCGGTTCAGTATGTAAATCTTGCCGGGAGAACACTCCAGTAAGAGTTCGGGAAACACGTAATTATTGTGTTTCTTGCATCAATCACCCACATCTTCACACGGGAGACTGTTTTGTTCAGTATAATACACCACTATGAACATTCTAAAATGAATATTGGATTATCATGTTTCTTGTTTCCATGCTCTATGTTTTGAAATCGTTTATATTTGGGATACAAACATTACTAGATTTTTATTATCATTTTTCACTTTCCATAGAATTAAAAAATATTTTAAAAAGCTACTGGAATGTGTTTTAGTATTATTTTATAAATCCGACGCTAAAGGGTTACATTCAAAAAATGTTTTGGGGTTGCCATCTAGACATATTCAGCCTAGTAAGAAGATAAATCAAATATCCTATTGACTGGATAACGTTTTAGGACCGCTGGCTAAAGAATGATATCGATTTCTAAATTTAAATACGTTATTCTTAATCATTAGCCTACTTGGTCCGTCTATGATTTGATTCTCTGCCGCCCAAATTTACCAATTAGAGAGGTTAAAAATTCTGTAACAATGACTTTTATATTTTTAGAATTAAACAACTACCGACCCTTTTATGAACATAAATCACAGTATGAGAGAGAATATCTCCAACCCATCGAGCGTCATCATTGTAATTACGCTTACACTGCAGCTAAGGATGAATTTACAGAGAGCAACAAACGAAAACGCACGAAAAGCAGCACCTATAGTAACAATAAATCATGCAGAACGGGAAACGATTCAAAAGCGATTACCGTTACTAAATCAGAAGAAATTCAAATTCTGACCATTGACAATAGAGAATCTCCTGAATTGCTGAACGACGATCAAACAACTTATAAATCACAATCGAAATCTGGCTGCAATTTAGACAGGTCTGTAAAAATCAACGAGAATCAACAGATGACGATGGCTGCAAACAGCTCTACGGGACGCAAGGGTTCGTTGCAACTTTGGCAGTTTCTTATTTCCCTTCTCGATGATGTTCACGGCTTAGGAATTGTTGTCTGGACAGGCCGCTCTTTGGAATTTAAATTAAACGAACCAGAAGAAGTAAGTATTTTTAAACAGATCTGTATTTACTATTAGAATATAACAGAAATCGATCAGGTTTTTAAAACTACCTACATAAATAATTATTTATGTATGTAGGTAGTTTTAAAAACCTGACCGCCTATGACCTAGAACAGTTTCGTTTTAATTTTATAATGTGTTTCTCATATTTTTCGGCTGATCACTTCTTTAAACTAGATATTAGACTTAATATTGATTTCATACCAGGGTCACACATGTGTAGATTTCAGGTTAGTACATTTGAAATGTCATCTCACATTTTTCACAAAACTAAATTAAAAGTCTTATTTTGCTCATTCTCTCTTCAGCTACAACGTTTATTATTTGTAAATATTTGGAGAGCACCAACATAGAATAGTCATGACATAGAATTATTCCGACAATTAAAATACCGACAAACAATTTTCATATAGTGAATAAGATTGAAAAATTGATTTATGAGGCTGAATAAACTAGAATAAGACATACAAATGGCTGCGACAGAAATCAACAGCCTTATCTAAGTATTATTTTTCGGTTTTATTTCACTATATGACAAAACTGTCGGAGCTATTGCACACTTCATGATAATTTGAAGTGTCAGAGTTATTCCACCTTTTCACAAATACTTTTCAGTGTTATTCCAGTTCATGACATTTCCACTTATGACAAGACTATATCATGTACAAATAACCCTAATGTATTCAGTTGTCGGAGTCATTCTATATCGATTTTATTCCACTCTCCTAATCAATTGAACAACTTAAAACCATTTTGTAGACTTTTTAACCCTTAATAAACATTATTTTGTATCTTTTTTTAGGTCGCACGTTTGTGGGGTATTCAAAAAAATCGTCCTGCAATGAATTATGATAAATTGTCACGTTCCTTGAGGTACTACTATGAAAAGGGAATCATGCAAAAGGTAGCCGGTGAGCGTTATGTGTATAAATTCATTTGTGATCCAGATTTGCTCTACAACAACACTAGTTATATGGAAAGCAATCACCGACCAAGTGCTAACAAATCTGGCACAGCTATGAATCATTATCGTCGTACAGCTAGCATTAAAGTTCCTTACCATCGACCGAATAGTAGAAATATAGCTGCGGTTTCTGAGAGTTCCAACATTAGCTCATATCATCAGTATAAATCATCCAGTAATTACCTTTATACAACAAGTGGTTCTAGATATCTTTCAACCAGTTACTCTCCTAGTATCTCCAGTTTTTCTGAAAGCAAAAGTAGTCCTTTTTATACACAGTCAACGTATTCACCTTCAGTGACTGGCTATTCAAACGCAAACTCAAACTATCAGTATCATTCTACCAAGGCTACATCAGCAACTGGTGTAATAAATCCTGTAAATAAACTTCCATGTTTTCATGAAGAATGTGCGAACCATTTGCATGAACAGTGGAACCAGAATCACCAATATTACCAATCACAAACCAATCAAAACGTTTCTATTGATGACAAGTTTAATACCTCATATTTGACTTCGTTTTCTGATGCGACTTCAAACCTACTTCTTGGTATTTCATCGAACAATATTGATAACGTAAATGATATATCTAATCCTCCACATTCTTTGTCCATGTACAACGGTTATGTCCCCTGCTCTGTACATCGACAAGACCCTTGATTTATTTTGAACAGAATTGACCAGTGGAATAATTACTGATCCAAAAGATCGGATCCCTATTCAAATCCCGCGTTTGCTTTTACTTCAAGTATGGATTCTTCTAGCTTGCTCTCATCAGATATTTCAATACAGATACTTGTCATGAATATTCCTAAAATAATTTTGTAGAAATAAAATAATTCAGGACTACTTTCAATTTCACAATGTAATCAAAAGTAATTTTTAGTAAGCTAAATTCATATTTCCTACATAATTTTAGAAGTTTGATTCTAAAAAAATTATTAGAGTTTCATGAAAAACTGTTTTTTAACTTTTAATTGTTTTCAAACAAATGCAATTGTCAATGAAGTTTTCCAATATATTTCAGCTCAAAAATCAGTAGGAAGTAGTAGATACCTACCTATTACTATAGGGTTGTCAAAATTGCAAACGTTAGTGATATTAGTACCATAATACTCGTAAAATGTTCCAAGAACAAAAATAATAAATGACATAATATATATTATATTTACAAATATCATGTAGGGCGCCTAAATAGATCTATTGTACAATAAAATAGAAAAAAAAAGTTTTTAAAGGAAATGTATGAATTAATAGGTAATGAATGATCAAACCAATTTAGTGTTTTGTAATGTTAAAACCAATGCAGACTTAAACAGTCAAGGTAACACTAGTAGCTACGTGTAAATAAAAATAGAACAAAAACATTTTTTTATTTGAAACTAATATTATTGATTTCGAGCTTTTGAACCTCTTGTTTCATAATCATGCAAAATTTAAAAAAGACAAAAAAGTAAACTAAGATTAATAACAAGAGACCACCAGCTGGAAGCTAAAGTTACCTGATGTCAAAAGAATGGATATAGCAAGAGAAGAGTACATATTATTAAAGAAACGATTATTTAAATTCAGAGAGTTTTGATTACGTTTAATAAAAGCAGATTCTAAAACCCGCCTAATTTTCAAAATCTGCTTAAACGTAATCAAAACTCTCTGAATTATGTAGTCTTCTTTTGATATCCACTCTTTAAACATTAGGTAACATTATGTAACCTTAGCTTCCCGCAGGTTGTCTCTCTGTTATTAGGCTTAGTTTCCTTTTCTATATATTTTTTACTTTTGCCATGATTATGAACCAAGTGGTTCGAAATCTCGGTATCAATATTAGTTCCAAATTTTTAAAAGTGTTTTTTGTTCTATTTTTATTTACATATATACAGTGAAAGTACTGTTTTAACATATAGCTACATGTAGTAGGTTTCTAGTAGTTTTGTATTTCTAATATCAGATTTTACCACTTTAATTATAGAATATAATTTCTAGACTACACAGCATGTAAACAATCACTTTTCATGTATGCATTGGTTTACGTGTATATAGTTTACTTTTAAAATTTCAAAAAAACTAAATTTGTTCATAGAATACTTTGTTTCGGTACTTTTCGCGCTTTTGATCATTCATTATCTATCAATTTATACATTTCCTTTAAAAACTTTGTTTTTTTTCTATTTTCTTGTTTACGCAATTTTTGTAGTAAATTGTTTATTATTATTTTATTATTTCATAATTACCTTACATAGTGGTGATATAAGAAACTTCTGTTTTGAATAAGTACCTACATAGTAAAAAGTTGTCGTAATAGCATTTTTGAATCATAATATTTCAAGCTTAAATTTTCAGAAGTTCTGATTGGCTGGCTTGATCACTGTAAACAACTTTATAACCTCAAGCCAAGGACTAGTAGTCCTTGCCTCAAGCTTAAATTTTCAGAAGTTCTGATTGGCTGGCTTGATCAATGTAAACAACTTTATACCCTCATAGATTTATATTTACAAACACTTCTATTAATATTATCCATCCTCTTTCCAAACAGGCTAATCACTCAAATATGTATAATTTTCTTTCTTTCTAAAGCAAGCAGAGATAAGCTATTGCTCCTAGTACGTGGTTTCTATTAGCTATAACCTTTATTATTTCTAGAGAATGAATTACCTGACGTATCTCTCTTGACACCTTAGTATCTACAAAATACACACGGCTGTAATTTAAAATATTGCTAAATATGCATTGCCGTTATAGTATTTTTTGGTATTCTGATAACAGAATCTTATTTTTCACCCTAAAATTTAGTCTATTGGTAACCAAATATCATTCAAATTAATTTATATTTAGACTAAGTGCAAAAACTGGAAAAGTACACTAACTATTGAAAAATCAATAATGTTTAAATATATCAGGAACATAAAAAACATATTTACAGAATTTGTTTTAAAAGATATTAATGCCAGTAATATAATTCTGAAATATAACATTCATATATATCATAAATGCTGAGTAATAAGCCTAAATGTTGAAAATCAATAATTGTATGCCCTAATATATAAGTATATTAGATGAAATTCGAGGAAACCAAAAGATTAAAAAGAACATCTAGACGTATGGACGAGGCTTCCTACGATACGATTATTTTTACTGCTTAAGCCCCCTATTTTGAAATAAATCTCTCATTAAAATTGGTAAAGTAGTTTTCAAGCAATGAGCTTCAGAAGTTTTTTTTTTCAGTCTTAAAAACACCCCAATTCATACATAATAGCCCTTTCGGGATAATGATAAAATATAAACAAAAAACAAAAATACTTTCTGCAAAGTTCTATGCTGAAATGGACCGATTGGTTTCTCTGTTCCAGATGAGACAGGTTTTAAAAAATAAATGTTTCTGAGGGATAAATAGATAGGTAACACAGAGCAGCTTATTAAGGATGTGGATGGCACTCGTTTTAGGAAAAAGAATTTTCTCAAAAAACAAAAAATCATTACAAATTTTCTAAATTATAGTAGCAAGGAAATCAGCTATTTTTGTCACTAAATGAAAAAGTATTCAATATTCTTAATACTAAACATTATGCAGATATTTTTCAAAAATGAAATACATTTGGAAAATAATATCATTTAATTCTGTATATGACATTATTTTCTAAAATGACGAAATAACGGTACCAATTTTGTGATTTTTTAAACTTAAGTTCCCGTACCGTATTAAATGCATAATCATTCATTTAATATTGACAATAAATGTTTATAAAGTTTTGTTTCACCGACTTTTAATGTTACCAGATCTCCCCGTATGTCTCTAAAAATTTCTTGGCGATTTTCAATAGCTCTGCATGTGCTTTCTAGTTTCCCAATATTTCCAGTTACACTCGCAATAGCACCAATGTCATCAAGGCTGGTGTGACGCCGATCTGGTGAGCGAGCACGCCAGGTTATTGATCCATTGCGTCCTATATCCACCGGTTGGAGAAACGATCTCGAACCTGTAGATTCCAATGCGGTCTCTTTATTTTAACGAAATCTTATTATTATATGTAGCTAACATAAATTTGGAAAATCCAGATTATATTTGTTGATTTTGTTTTCGTTTTTTATATTTATTTAAAACTGTAACAAGGATATACATATGTATTTGCTGTATAAGACATATCGTTAGGATACAGTAGAAGGAATAATATAATTAGGTACCCTACACCATATGTATGTTTGTTGCATTTATACCAACAACGTTTAAACTCATATCTTTGTTTCCATTAATTTTGTTGTCATTACACCATAAAAAGATAAATACAAACCATCTCATAATAAACAATTTTTCAAAAAAAGTTTTAGTCATTATTTTAATTTTATTTTTTGGATTTATTTGTATTGTTATTGATGATGAAACATTAGAATAAATGAAACCATTTTTGGGTGCTACTTCTTTTGGAAAAAATATATGATATTATGTAATAAACTTTAATAGCTAACAAAATCAATAATTAATTCCGCATTGCCACCGTTCTAAAATAATACAAAGTGAGTCAAAGTTCTTTGGACTGAAAATGAATAGGTATATAAAAAATATATTCTAAATATACATAACAAGAAATTTATTGTAATATAAGGTACATTATATATGTACACAAATGTTTTTGAGTAACAAAACATAATTCATCATAGAAATTCATTCAAATAGACCACCACAACTGTCTAAATACATCTGAAGACGCTTTGGAATTATATATGAATGCTTTACGGTATCCTGTTGATTTCCTCCAAAGCATTAATATATGGAAACTTTATATCGGGTGGATTAAAAACTCTTGCACAGGGAGTGTAATCTGATGACCTGTTTGGCCACTCAATGGCACCTCTTCTTCCAATTCAACCGCCTTTTAATTCAGTGTCTAAAATTAAATTTGTCATGCAGCAACTGAATAATGAGGTCGTCTTCTATTGTATGGTCAAGAGTCAATACATCACACTATCTTGCACCATTCATCGTTTCCTTTAAAATTACATACCTGTGTAGAATCAATTTTGATCCAAAGAATTGTGACTCACCTTGTATTTGTTAGACCGGTCATTTATAAAGTGACTACATGTTTGAATGGCACATTGTTAGTCAACTATTCGTCCATATATGTACATATGTCACCACTTTTGTTATAGCCATAAATTAATAGGAATATTTTATTAAAATTAGTACCTAGTTTATTATAAAGATGTCTACATAGGTAACGGACACTTTCATAACATGCTAAGAACACCACAGAAATAATTAAAATGATTAAAAATTAAACAATATTTTAAAGAAAAATAATTTTATTTTTAGTAAGGAAAGAACATTTTACAAATCTACTTAATTACTATTTATAAGTTACTTATATTGCAGAGATGATACTTACATTCCTATAAATCACCGTGCTGTTGTAATATTAAATTTCAAACATTTTGTAATGAATTATAAACAAACAAAAAGGAATTCCAATAACTATAAGCATCATTCCGAAAACAACTGCTGGAAGCATTTGTAGTGATCCTCCCACTAAAGGTCCAATAAGAATGGCTACATTGATAACAGTACGCAGAACGGATTGAACTTGGTGTGAATCAGCTTCAGGAACAGTTTTTGTAAACAAGGATTCAGAGCACACACAAAACGGCATTCCAAACACATGAATTGTGATACCTATCATTATCAAGGTGATGAATAAGGTTGGACGGTGGGAGTCAAGGTTCGCAGTTGTTGCCGTTAGCAAAATGTAAGCAACTACTAACAAGATACCTCCACTTAGTAACAAAGAACGATCACTGAAATAATAAGAAAGTGCTTGGTAAACAATATAAACAATAATGACCAAGATTCCAGCCGATAAATAGACAAAACTGCATTCTAAATCAGACCAGTGAAAGTATCTAGCCATTACTGGCGGAACTACAGCTTCTAAAGCCATCAGACATATGTAGGTGCCAAAGAGAATGAAAAGCACTATGAAAGGTTTGCGTGCTAAATAAATAGTAAGAGAAACGTCATCGTTCTTTTTATCATTCAGTAGTTGCTTACTATTCGTTTCACTTTTGTCATTATCTGAAATTGAAGCATTATCCTCTGAATTAGGTTCATGTAATTCTCTTTCTTCGTATTCATCTTCGTTTGATATATAAATATGTTGCCGAAATTTTAACCAGGTCGTACCCGAAGTAGAAAAATCGTAGAGCCCGCCATTTTTATTGACATGTGGATACATAAATATGGTAATAATTGTATGTAAAGTCCACATAAAAGCCATAAATAGTCCAGGTCCATTGTAAACATTTAAAATTACTGAACCCATGTTAACCTAAAAGAGAAATGACAACGCAAATTATGTTAAAGAAAAAAGAATTATATTTGCAAATTTTTGTAATTTCTTATTGTCTATGAGTTTCTCTAAGGTAAATACCATATTGACGTCACGTAGCACTTACCTGGATAGGATGCATCCAAACAGCACATGCCGGACCGACGATAAGACCAACTTGACGAGCCATTAGCAATAAAGCAATATACCGTGTTCTTTCTTCAACACTCACTACACGTATGATGTCAGCATACAGCGGAACCTCACTTCCAGAACCCAATCCAGCTATTAATCTGTAAAAAAAATATTGTTTTATTTAAAGGGAGAATGTTTCTGAAAATATGAAAGCAACTCGATCAACGAAAATAAAATCTTTGCTACAGTCAAGCATACAAAAATGAAGCTTTGATCAGACTAACTATAAAATTAAATAATATATCAAAAAGAAATGTAAAATTATGGCTTTACAATGTAAAACATTGAATATCAAATTTTTGAAGTTATATGAAATGAGTAGGACCTCTGAAATTAAGTATTTCTTCTGTTGGAGTCCCTATAAAACAAAAATTAAATTTCAAAATGGATTTTTAATATTCATTAGAAGCAGTTAATGTTTAATGAGATATCGAGATCATGATAAAGAAGATTAGTTCAAAAAGCAAGAGGCAAGAAATTACTACCCAGTAAGACCCAATGATCCAATATTGGATCATCACACAAATACATTGCTCATTATTTATTAACAATTCATTTTATTTTAATATTGGTACGTTTTGACTTTACATTATAGCATTTCTCGTTTATTTTACCAGAATGAACATGGATTATACCGGGACGCGTATTCATTTTACCGTTTAAACTTATTTGAATATTCCTTGTAAATTTTAAGCGTTACAATTTACCA